>JAHRHZ010000069.1:0-59467 GCA_024137785.1 Ginglymostoma cirratum | reverse complement strand
GACCTGTCCGTCCTCCCTGGACTGACCTATCTCCTCCCTACCCCCCTACCTACACTCACCTTTACTGGCTCCATCCCCGCCTCTTCGACTTGTCTGCCTCCTCTCCACCTATCCTCTCCTCTATCCATCCTCTATCCGCCTCCCCCTCTCTCCCTATTTATTTCAGAACCCTCTTCCCCTCCCCCATTTCTGATGAAGGGTTTAGGCCCGAAACGTCAAGTTTTCCTGCTCCTATGATGCTGCTTGACCTGCTGTGTTCATCCAGCCCCATGCTTGTTATCTCGGATTCTCCAGCATCTGCAGTACCTTTTATCTCTGATACAGGCTTAATGCATATGCAGTTTACAGATCAGAGGGGATAGTGCTAAGTATTATAGCACTTTCAGTTTTACCTTTATAATTTGTATACACACAATAACATTATCCAGGGTATCACATTACTAATTGATAGGTAATAATAGGTTAATCAGAGATTAGTACCGTATATTTCATTACAGGTTTTAGCAAAGATTTGTAGCACGGGTTGTGGGTGAGGCTGTTCGCTGAGCTGGCTTGTTTTTGTTCAAACATTTCGTCACCACGCTTGGTTAGATCATCAGTGAGGTTTCCGATGAAGCGATACTAAATAAAAACCGAAAGAACTGCAGATGCTGTAAATCAGGAACAAAAACAAAGTTGCTGGAGAAGCTCAGCAGGTCTGGCAGCGTCCGTGAAGGGAAAAAACAGAGTTAATGTTTCGGGTGCAGTGACCCTTCCTCAGAACTTCCTCCGCTCTGAGGAAGGGTCACCAGATCCGAAACGTTAACTCTGTTTTTTCCTTCACAGATGCTGCCAGACATGCTGAACTTCTCAAGCAACTTTGTTTTTGCTCTGATGAACTGATGCTGCTCTATTCCGCTTGGAATTTATACTGTCCTGTCCGTTATGATGAGTAGTGTCATTTCCGGTTTTGTTCTGTATGGGTTTGTATACGTACATGGGGTCCAATTCTATATGTTGGTTGAGTACGTTATATTTTGAGAACCATGCCTCTAGAAATTCCCATGCGTGTCTATGTTTGGTTTGGGCTACTATGGTTATGTTGTCCCAGTTAAACTGATGGCCTTCATTCTCTGAGTGTACTGATATTAAGGAAAGTTTGTCATGTCGTTTTGCTGCTCAGCCCCTTCCTCGTTTCTTTCTGGCTCGCGTCCCTGAGTGGCTGTGGGCTTGTGTGCTACCATGATTCCTAGTGGTTGTAGGAGTCTCGTTGTCAGTTCTAGATGTTCTTGATGTAGGGCAGTGTAGCCAGTGTGTTAGGGCGTACTGTGCCCTCTTGTTGTTGTCTATTTAGTAGGCACCTGTGGATGAAGATGCGGGGATATCCATTCATAGCGAAGATTTTGTATAAGTGCTCTTCCTCTTTCCTGTGTAGTTCTGGCATGTTGCAGTGAGTGATGGCCTATTTAAATAGTATCCTAATACAGCTTTGTTTGTGGACGTTGGGGTGGTTGCTGTGTAGCACGCAAGCCCACAGCCACTCTATGACAAACACTCACAAGGATTAAAGACTCCATTACCACAACTTGCAGAACCAATGTAGTTTAAAAAATACCATGCAATGACTGCCACAAGCATCATATCAGACAGACAGGAAGGAAACTAGCCATCAGATTACACGAACATTAGCTAGCAACAAAACGACATGATGAACTTTCCTTAATATCAATATACTCGGACAATGAAGGCCATCAGTTTAACTGGGACAACGTAACCACAGTAGCCCAAGCCAAACAGAGACACACAAGGGAATTCCTAGAGGCACGGTTCTCAACCCATAATGCAATCAACAAACAATTGGATTGGACCCCATATACAAACCCATTCAGAACAAAGCCAGAAATGACACTACTCACCATAACAGGCCGGACAGTATAAATTCCAAGCGAAGTAGAACAACATCGCTTCATCGGAGGCCTCACTGATGATGTTACCTAGCATGGTGACGAAACGTCTGAATGAAAACAAGCCAGGTCAGCAAGTAAGTCAACAACCTCATGATTCATTCCAATCCATCACATATTACCTTCCTGAGATTTTATCTGTAGATCTTTTTCTCATGAAGTTTGAATTATACTTTGCTGGAAAAAAAGGGATTTTGTTGCCTATTCCTCATACTGATTATCCTGCTCTCATTGCCCATTAAATATCTGGCTAAGAAAATATTAATGCATGATAAAAAGGCAAAAGATTTGAAGGATTTGAACCAAAATGCCTGTGCCAAGTGAATAAAGAATAATGAATAGTCCAGTTTTATTCTCCTATGCTATTTCGTACCATTTCAATTTTTTTTAAATTTCCACATTTTCTTACCATGCCTCTTTTAAAAAGATACATTGGGTCCCTGATTTACAACCATCCAACTTACAAATACTCATACTTGTGAATGAGATCCATACAAGGGCATATTCATATCAATTCTAAAGATCCAACATAAAGATCCAACTAAAGATGCAAACTTTGCCTCATACTTATGAACAGCTATTTTATATTGTCCTGCATTGTGTTCTGACTTTCAGACAAATTGACTTCCAAATAAACACAAGAACAGAACCCAATTATAACCCAGGGACTGCACATACCATGTATTATATTTTGTTGCCAACCCCACCGTTCCAACAACAGCATTTCACATTCTGCCTACAATCTATAAATACACTTGTCCGCTATTTCCCTCAATTCTTTTTAATAATCTCAACTATGTACACATGAGTCTCTGACTTAAAAAGAGATAGGTTTTCCCAAAATATTGAAATAATATGATCCAGGGTAGGAGAATAAAACTGTGGCTTATTCATTTGGTGACTTGGCACAGTCATTTTCATCCAAATTCATCATATCTTCCACTTTTTCTAACACAAAATCTTTCATAAATTAATCTTTGCCTATATACGATCTAAAGATGATTATCTGCCCTGTTCATAAACATTATTTCATGGTTACAAAGGTGCCACACCAGTTCTCACATAACATTACCCTGTCCAATTTTAATGGGAAATACCTCTTTAGAAGAGTTCGTCCGTCAAACCATGGAAGGAAAACTTGCGTCTCCATTTTGTTACGACGCACATTAGAGAGGAGGACATTTCTTGTGTGGTCCCATTAGCCCCACTCCTCCAACAATCGTGATAAATTTTGAATTTAACCATGGTGATGATATCACCAATTGTATGAGTGCTAGATTATATCTGGTTTAGCATTAGAAACAAGTCATGAGGTGCATAGTTAAGGTGAATAACAAAGGTTCTACCCCATAGGTTTGGGGAGTTCAAAAATAGACAGTATAATTTTAACATGAGCAGAAAGATTTAAAGGGACTTGTTGCACATTTTTTTTCCACACAGAGGGTGGTTCATATGTGGAATAAATTGCCAGAGGAAGTGTTAGATGCAGATACAGTTAGAACATTTGGATAGGTACATGAATAGGAAAGATTTAGAAGGATATGGGCCAAATGCAGGCAAATGGGACTAGTTTAGTTTGGGAAACTTGTTCAGCATGGACGGGTTGGACCAAAGGGTCCGTTTCTGTCCAATATGGCTCAATGTCTCTTTAATAGAGAGCTTATTACAACTTAAACAAACAAAGTGTACAGAGATCATTCATAAAATGGTTTATACTGCGCAAAGATATATATGAACATATTCTAACATCGCAAATGTAATATCGGCAAATATAAATAACAGACAAATTACGGTTGAATATCCCACAGAACACATCAAACAGCAAGTGGTGATCCAGGCAAATTTGACAGATTTGTCAGCAATGTTTTCCAGATAATAATGGAATGTCACCAAATCTCATTAAAACTCCACAGTTTTTTGCAATGGAACACCCTCAAAATCCCCTCTGCCATGGACAGCCTCAACTTCTGTTCATGTTCTGTTGGTACACCTTCCTCTCCTGGGTATGTGCTTCTCTGGATTCTGGAAAGTGCACACAGGCACAGCTGTAGCTTTCCTCAAACAGTGAGTTCTCCATTTCTACCCCAGGTTTGTTTCTTAGCTCTAATCTGGCTCAGTTGCACCAAGTAGTAACTGCTTCTGGGATTTCAACCCTCTTTCTCAACTGTACTCAACTATCAATTAGTCAAAGGCTGCTTTCAATTCCTATCACTAACATTTACCTTCCTACCAACTCCTATAACTTCTCCTTGGGTTCTGACTGCATAGAGTTATCCAACTACTCTTGACTTCTCACAGAGCCCCAGCTACACAGAACAGTGTAGTTCAGCACTGTTCTCAGTAGTCCAGTTGAACAGTTATTTTCTGCCTGGAGATAGCAAGAACTGCAGATACTGGAGTCAGAGACAACACAGTATGGAGCTGGAGGAACACAGCAGGTCAGGCAGCAGAGGAGCAGGCAAGTTAACGTTTCAGGTCAGGACCCTTCTTCAAAAATGGGGAGGGGGTAGGAACCTGGGAAATGAATAGATGGAGGAGGGGTGGGGCTGGGGAAGATAGATGGAATGGTGATAGGTGACTGCCAGTAGGGAGTGGTGGGGATTGCTCAGTGGGATGCGTGGGGACTGAGCAACCCCCACCCTGCACTCACCTATCACCATTCCACCTACCTTCCCAGCCCACCCCTTCTTTCTCTCTATTTATTTCCCAGCTCCCTCACCCCTCCCCATTTCTGAAGAAGGGTCCCGACCGAAAACGTCAACTTTCCCATCCTCTAATGCTACCTGGCCTGCTGTGTTCCTCCAGCTCCATACTGGATTTTCTGCCTGGAGCCTGCCTCCTGCTGTGTCAACAAATTCTGACTGACCTTCGAACTGTTCTGAGCAATTTATTGAAAACCTTGCAACAAGGTTCTTATTGCTATGCAAAACAAAACAAAAAGCAGCATTTGGACTTAAGTGTTGAAACCACTGGAACTGTCAGTTCCCGGAATATAATTTTTATAAACTGTTTGCTCCAATAGCAGAAAATGCATACAAAACAAAGGAATTCTTCACATTGCTCAAATTTAAGATTAGGATTTCCAAGAAGTAGAGGGTAACCTAGAGGCTAAAAAGTGTAAGGAAATTAAAGTAATTAACAGCAGCATTTTAAAAAGGTATTATTGAAGCATGGGGGACAAATTCCAATAAATTGTCAGAATCTGACCCTAAACTTCTAAAAGTGAGAGACATAGAGATAATAGATGCTCTCTCGATCATTTTCCAAAATTCGTTGGATTCTGGAGTGCTCCCAGCTGATTGTAAATTGATAAATGCGGTATTGTATTTAAGAAAGGAGTGAGAGGGAAAGCAAGGAGTACAGGCCAGTTAACCTGGCATCAATTGTCACGAAACTGCTCACAAGTCTTAACAGTGCACTTAGAATATCAGTATGATCAGACAAAGTCAACACAGTCCTATGAAAGGAAAACCATGCTGGACAAATTTATCAATTTTCAGAATACAAGTAAGGGAGTCTTAACTTCAAGTTGAGATTGAATTGCAGCATATCATGACTTCAAGTGTAACAACTCTACATGAAGCATGACTTCCCATAGAAATCAATGTGAGGCCAGAGTTCAGTTTTTGCGAACATTTTTTGCTCCGGAAGAACATACAGAGCGTGAAATGCTATATGGCACAAATGTAACGCTGCATTCCTACCTGGAATATCTTGCAAAATAGAAAAAACTAAACATAAAAAAATTTCTGAAATTACTACACTCACCTTTATTTTACAGTAGTCCTGCTAGATTGACCAGACTCCATCTAGATGCACAGATTGGTTAGTGTTTCTGGACTGCCAGAACTACTTGCACTGACTTTCCTCTGCCACTAGATGGGGCCTAGGAGTTCAGTTCAAATTCAGAAAAGAAGCCGGGACTGCAGGGAAGACCTAACCTGGAGCCTAATGGTATGTAAAGGGTATAGGAGTGAGACCAAGTCAGGAGGCATGGTGAAGACAACACAGTATAAGGGAATAAGGCCAGGACAAAGTAAGACTGTAACAGAACCACACCAGGAAGCAAGGACAAAACACAAGGTTAGAGTAGAGTTAGACAGGAGACCAAGCTGGAGGGCAGATAGGGTAGTGCAAATTAGGAGCCAAGGCCTGAGACCAGGTTTGGGGAAATGAGGCTGGCACAAAGCAAGCCGGAAGACTGAGGCTAGGGAGTAATGTCAGGAGTGAGGCAAGACACCCTTAATACACTGTCAGAACAAAAGGAAGAGTTGTATCAGAGATGAAAGGTACTGCAGATGCTGGAGAATCCGAAATAACAAGCTCCTATGATGCTGCTTGGCCTGCTGTGTTCATCCAGCCCACAACTTGTTATCTCAAAAGGAAGAGTTAGTGTGAGGATGCAAAATTGTGATGATGACACAAATATGCAACCTGGACCTTCAACTGGGCATGGAAACAATGTTACAAATGGCAACAAAACAAAAAAATATTGCCTTAAAGAATAAATGTTACAATAAATTGATGTGAAGTGGGGCAACTTACAGTGAGGACTTACTGTGGTAGGGTAAGTAAAGGGGAACCTCAGAAATAGTAGATTTGGATTTTCAAAAGATATTTGATAAGGTAGCATACAAAATGTTGATAATATAATAAGAGCTTGCTGAGTTCAGGGCAATATATTGGCAGACAAAATTTGTTTATAGACAGGAAACTAAGGGTAGAGATAAATCAGGCATTTTCAAACTGGCAGGCTCTAACTAATGGAATGCCACAAGGATCAATGTTGGAGATTCATTGAGTCACACAATGGAATGGTTACAGCACAGGAGGAGACAATTCAGTGCAACTTGTTTGTACTGATTCTTTACAAAAGCAATTCAGTTATCCCAGACTTTAGCCATTTTCCCATGGTGATAAAAAACTTTTATACTATACAATTCAACTACAATACAACACAATTCAATACAGCACAGGAACAGGCCCTTCAGCCCACCAAGCCTGCGCCGATTCCTAGTCCTTATTTAGACACGTGAATTATTGCCCATGCGCGGTTTCTATCCCTTGTTTTGCCTCCCATTCATGTGTCTATTGAGATACGTTGTCTGAAATGTTGCTAACATGCCTATTTCCACCACCTCCATTGGCAGTGTGTTCCAGGCATCCACCACAGTGCGGGAAAAATTTTCCACACTTGTCCCCGAAACTTTCCCTTTGTCACCTTGAACCTGTGGCCTCTTGTAGTTGACCTTTCCACCTGGGAAAAAGCCTGACTACCCAACCTATCCATGCCTCATCATTTTGTGGACTTCTATCAGGTCGCCCCTCAGTCTCCATTTTCCCAGTGAAAATAATCCGAGTTTATCCAACATCTTCTCAAAACTAAAACCCTCCAGACTAGGCAGCATCCTGGTAAGCCTTTTCTGCACCCTTTTCAAAGCATCCACATCCTTCTGATAGTGTAGTCTAACTAAAGTCTTTTACAGCTGTAACATAAATTGTCAACTCCTATATCTGATGGCCCAACCAATGAAGACAAGCTGCTACATGCCTTCTTGACCACCTTATCCACCTGTGTTGCCACTTTCAGAGATCTGTGGACCTGGATGCCCAGATCCCTCTAAATCAATGCTCCTAAGGGTTCTGCCATTTATTGTACAATTTGCACCCAAATTTGATCTTCCAAAATGCATCACCTCGCATTTGTCTGGATTAAACTCCAAGAGCCATTTCTCTGCCAAAATCTGCAATCTATCTGTATACTGCAATATCCTTTGACAATCCTCCTCACTGTTTGCAACTCCGTCGATTTTGGTGTCATCTGTAAACTTACTAATTATTTTCCTCCAGATTATTTATATATAATTATTACAAACAACAAAGGTCTCAGCAGTGATCTCTGCAGAACACCACAAGTTACTGATCTCCATTCCAAAAAGCACCGCTAGTCTCTCTGATCAAACCAGTTCTGTATCCATTTAGCCAGCTCACCCAAGATACCACGAGATTCAACCTTCTGTACCACCTTATTAAATATCTTACTAAAGTCCACGTAGACAACATCCAAAGGCCTTCCCTCATCAATCATTCCTACCACCTCCTCAAAAAACTCAATCAAGTTGGTGAGACATGACCCACTCTGCACAAACCCAAACTACAATTAACAAGTCCATTCGCTTCCAAACGTGAATAAATCCTGTTTCTCATTATTTTCTCCAACAGCTTCCTCACCACTGATGTCAAGCTCACCAGCCTGTAATTACTTTGATTATCTTTGTTTCCCTTCTGAAACAAAGGAACAACATTGGCCACTCTCCAGGCCTGAGGCCAAATAGGACGTAAAGGTATCGGTTAAGGCCCCAGCAACTTCCCCCTTATGCCCCACAGTATCCTGGGATAGATTCTATCTAGCCCTGGAAACTTGTCTAACTTAATGTATTTGAAGACACCAATTTCTCTTCAGATAATGATCTGATTCCTGGTGTAAGCCATATAATCTTTCTCCACCATGCATCAGGCAGTGCATCCCCAGATCTTAACCACACACTGTATAAAACATATCTATTCATAATGCCACTAGTTCTTTTGCTATCCATCTTAAATCATTACAGTGTGGTTCTTGATCTCAATCTATGGCCAGGTGTCCACTCTCTGACACCTCCTCCTACCACCCCCTTGATTATGACCCATGCCTGACCACCAAACCATAGTCTCTCAGACCATTCATAACCTCATCACCTCAGGTAACCTCCCACCCACAGCCTCTAACCTCATCGTTCCGCAATCCTGCGCTGCCATTTCTATCTCCTTCTCAAAATCCACAGACCTGACTGCCTCAGCCAACCCACTGACTCTGCCTGTTCCTGCACCACTGAACTCATCTCCAAACACCTTGACTTTGTTTCTTCCCCTCTGGTCCAGGGAACTCCCCACCTAAGTCCGGGACACTCATGCCCTCCACTTCCTCCAAGACTTCAAATTTCCCGGCCTCCAACACCTCATCTTCACTACAGACATCAAATCCCTATACACTTGCATCCCCCAAGCAGATAGTCTAAAAGTCCTCCGCTTCTTCCTCTCCCGTAGGCTCAACCAGTCCCCCTCCACCAACACCCTCATCCGCTTAACAGAACTTGTCCTTACCCCGAACAACTTCTCCTTTAATCCTGAACAACTTCTCCTTTAACTCCTCCCACTTTCTACAGACGAAGGGGGTGGCATGGGTACTTGCATGGGCCCAAGCTATGCCTGCCTCTTCGTAGGATACGTGGAACAGTCCCTTTTCCGCTGTTACACTGGCAATATCCCCACCTTTTCCTCCGCTACATTGATTACTGTATCAGCACTGCCTCATGCTCCTAGGAGGAGCTTGAACAGTTCATTAACTTTACTAAAACCTTTCATCCCAATGTCAACTTCACCTGGACCATCTCCAGTACCTCCCTCTCCATTTCTAGTGACCGCCTCAAAACTGACAACTATTTCAAGACCACTGACTCCCACAGCTACCTGGACTACACCTCTTCTCACCCATCCTCCTGCAAGAATACGATCCCCTAATCCCAAATCCTCCGCCTCTGCCGCGTCTGCTCCCAAGATGGAGCATTCCGTTCCCGTACATCCCAGGTGTCCACCAACTTCCCTCCTCCAGTGATCAAAAATGCCCTCAACCACATTTCTTGCATTTCCCACACTTCTGCCCTGAAAGACCCTCCCCCACATAAAAATAAAGGCAGATTCACCCTTGTCCTCACACATCAGCCCACCAACCTCCGCATTCAGTATATCATTCTCTACCACTTCCGCCACCTACAATCAGACCCCACGATCAAAGAGATATTTCCCTCCCCACCCCCATTTGCCTTTCGTAGGGACTGCTCACTCCGTGACTCCCTCACTCTGCGACTCCCTTGTCCGCTCCACACTCCCCACTAACACCACCACCCCCAGCACTTTTCCTTGCAACCGCAGGAAGTGCTACACCTAACCCTACACCTCCCCCCCTCACCTCCAATCAGGGCCCAAAACAAACATTTCATATCAGACAGATGTTCACCTGTACATCCGTCAACTTGACCTACTGTATCCGCTGCTCCCAATGTGGCCTCCACATTGGTGAGACCAAGCGTAGACTCGGAGACCATTTCATAGAGCATCTGCACTCTGTACGCAACAAACAACACCACCTTCCAGTCACTAACTATTTTAACACCCCTCCCACTTCCTGGGTGACATATCCATCCTGGGCTTCCTCCAATGTCACGATGACACAATCCGCAAACTGGAGGAGCAACACCTCATATTCCACCATGGGAGCCTACAGCCCGATAGCCTAAACATGGAATTCACCAGTTTTACAATCTCCCCACCCAGGCCTCATCCCATGTCCAACTCTCCCTCTCATGCCCGCCTCCTTGACCTGACCTGACATAACATGTCCATCTTCTCTCCCACCTATCCTCACCACACATCCCACTGAGCAATCCCCACCTCTCCCTACCTGCACTCACCTATCATCATCGCACCTACTTTCCCCAGCTCTACCCCTCCTCGCTCTATTTATTTCCCCCTCCCCCATTTCTGAAGAAAGGTCCCAACCTGAAACGTCAACTTTCCTGCTTCTCTGATGTTGTGTGGCCTGCTGTGTTCCTCCAGCACCACATTGTGTTGTCTTAAACTCCATCTACTTTTTTTTTAATAAAACAAACTCACTTAACCTGAGTTCCTTTGTAGACTCTGTCCTCCTCAAAATTTAATGGCCTACCAGTCTCATCAGAATGAAAACTGAAAGCTAGCCTTGCCAACAACACTCACCTAACCCTAAGATACCTCGAGTACCACCAATTTATTTCTTTTTGCAAAGCTGTTTGTGGCTCACATTAAAATTTATCTGCCATTGTTTTGTGAACTAATCGTATAGTTTGAAATAATATTTCAGGTTCTACTGACTGTTCCTATTTGTTATCATCAACTTTAGGTAGAACACCATTGATTCTGAGTTATATTTGTAAGCTGGGAGCAGCAATGATGCCAAGCACTGAGACATAAGGCGATCTAGTTTTGATAAAACTCCTCAAACAATTCACGTTTGTTTTCTACTCTTCAATTCAGCCGTTCCAATGATTGCTCCCAGATCTGTACAACTTCAAGATTTATTACGAGCTTTTCACTTTCAACTTAAAATGATGACAGAATCAAAGAATCATACAGAAGAGCGCCTTCAGCCCACTGAGTTTGTACCTGCCACACATATATTACTACCTATGCTAGGCCCATTTTTCCACAACCTTGAATGTTATGATGCTTCAAGAGTTCATCCAAGTACTTTTTAAAGGTTATGAGGTTATCTGCCTCAAGAACCACAATTTAGGCTAACCATTCTTTGATGAAATCAGAAGAACCATGGTGTTGTCGAAAAGTGAAGCAGGCTCAAGGGGTTAAGTGCCTACCCCTGCTGTTAATTCATATGTCCACATGATGGTGGTTACCATCAATATGAGCAAAATTTTTGTTTGGCAGACTAACAGACATTAATTATGAAAACAAGGAGATGAAACGTTTATGAACCAAGAGACTGCACAACATAGGAAGTGCCATTCATCAGATACTGGACTGATGGTCCAAATAAAAGGTAGTTTCAAATAAAATCACAAAATTCGAAGCTAAAGACCTATAGACTTATTTTTTAAAAGATGTTAATAATCCAAACACGAGATTTTGGGAATCTGAATAGCAAGAATGAAGCACTTAATGACCACAGCATACAAAAATCTTGGGAAATTATTTGATTGATTGATTGATTTTACTGTGAAGGAGGATATGGAAGCTAGAAAACTTGGGAAATAAACAGTGACATTTTGAAAAGTGTTCTTTTTACAAGCGGTGGTGGTACTGGACATCTTAAAATGTATTAGTGTGGGTAAATCCCTCAGACCTAATCACGTGTACCCTAGAACTTTGTGTAAAGCCAGAAAAGTGATTGCTAGTCCCCTTGCTGAGATATTTGTATCATCAATAGCCACAGGTGAGGTGTCAGAAGACTGGAAATTGGCTAATGTGGTGCCACTATTTAAGAAAGGTAGTAAGGAAAAGCCAGGGAACTATAGACCTGTGAGCCTGACATCAGTGGTGGGCAAGTTGTTGGAGAGGATCCTAAGGGACAGATTTACATGTATATGGAAAGACAAGGTCTGATTAGGGATTGTCAACATGGCTTTGTGTGTGAGAAATAGTGTCTCACTTACTTCATTGAGTTTTTTGAAGAAGTAACAAAGAGGATTGATGAGAGCAGAGTGGTGGACGTGATCTATACGCACTTCGGTAAGGCATTCGACAAGGTTCCGCATGGTGGACTGGTTAGCAAGATTAGATCACATGGAATAGAGGGAGAACAAACCATCTAGACACAGAACTGACTTGCAGGTAGCAGACAGAGGGTGGTGATGGAAAGTTGCTTTTCAGCCTGGAGGCCTGTGACCAGCAACGTGCCGCAAAGATTGGTGCTGGGTCCACTGCTTTTAGTCATTTATACAAATAAGTTGGGTGTGAAAATTGGAGGTATGGTTAGTGAGTTTGCCAATGACACCAAAATTAGTGGAAAGCAAAGACGGTTACCACGGAGTACAATGAGACACAACCAGATGGGCCGGTGAGCCAAGGAGTGGCAGATAGAGTTTAATTTAGCTAAATATGACGTCCTTTATTTTGGAAAATCAAATCAGGGAAGGACTTATACATTTAATGGTAAGGTCCTGGGGAGTGTTGCTGAACAAAGAGACCTTGCGGTGCAGGTTCATAGTTCCGTGAAAGTCGCAGATAGACAGGACAGTGAGGAGGGCATTTGGTATGCTTGCCTTTATTAGTCACTGCATTGAGTATTGGACTTGAAGTCACATTGGAGCTGTACAGGACATTAGTTAGGCCACTTTTGGAATACTGCATGCAATTCTGGTCACCCTGTTATAGGAAGGATGTTGTGAAACTTGAAAGGGTTCAGAGAAGATTTACAAGGATGTTACCAGGGTTGGAGGGTTTGAGCTATAGGAAGACCCTGCATAGGCCCTATACAGCATTGGGAGCTAAGGAGTGACCTTATAGAAGTTTATAAAATCATCCACATTGCTGTGGGCCTGCAGTCACACGTAGATCAGACTGAACAATTTCTGACAATTGACAATAGTTTCATGGTTGTCAACAGACTCTTAATTCCAGATTTTAAATGAAAAAATCTGCATTGGTGGGATTCTAACTCGGGTCCCCAGAACACTACATAGATCTCTGGATTAACAGTCCAGGGATAGTACAACCAGGCCATCACTTCTGCTAAATGCACTGTAGTTTCCAATGGGCTGATCTGACTCGCCTGGGACTCAGCATGAATTTCTCTTGCACTGAGCTCAGGGTCAGAGACTTAAGGTTTGATGTAACCAGAATAAATAAGGAGGAGACACAGCAACTTTCTGCAGGAAACAAAGGTATCAAGTTAGATGATGATGGATCAGTTCAGAAGTTTGGCAGCAGAAGAAATGTTTAGAGATGAAGAAGTCAGGAGTCAGAAATAGACGTCAGACAGAAATTACAAAGGTAATATGAGTGGAGGGAAAAATGACAAAGGAGACAAGTTAAATAATCGGGGACAGCCTTATCCCTGGGCAAAAGTACAATGGAGCCATGGTTGCGGGTTAGGGAGAAGGGATGGCATTGAACTAACAACATTAAGTAGGAATGTACGAATCAGGAGTAGTAGGCCATTCAGCCCTTTGGCTTGCTTCACTATTCAAAACAATCATAGCTTATCGGACTGTAACCTCAAATCCATATTTCCACCTACCTGGTAACCTTGCAATACCTTGACTAACAAGAATCTATCTACTTCTGCCTTAAAAATATCCAAGGTCTCCACTTCCATCACCTTTACAGACAGAAATCCAAAGACTTTCTAATCAGATTTTTTTTTTATTGCCGAACCAGATTTAAATGGGTTGACATCGGATTTTTAAACAGTGATCCCAAGTTCTAGATTCTCCTACAGGAGGCAACATCCTCTCCACATATATATTAAAACAAAGAACTGCAGATGCTGGAGATCTGAAACAGAAACAGAAATCACTGGCAGAACTCTTCAGGTATAGCAGCATCTGTGAGAAGAAAACAGAGTTAACACTGATTCCAGTGCTTCTTCATCAGAGTGAAGCCTCCTTAGACCTTTGCAGCCCTTCTGGTGTAGGCACATTCACCGTTCTGCTAGGGAGGCATTTCCAGAATTTAGATCCGGTAACAGTAAAGGAACGGCCATTCAGATCAGGGTCAAGACGGTGTATGACTTAAATTGGAAATACAGTTTATAGAATTCATACAGTCATCATGGAAAAAGACCTTTTGGTTCAAACCATCTATGCTGACCAGATATCCTAAATAAATTTAGTCCCATTTGCCAGCATTTGGCCCATATCCCTCTAAATGCTTCCAACTTATATACCCATCCAGATGAGTTTTAAACACTGTATTTGTACAGCCTCCGCCACTTCCTCTGGCAGCTCATTCCGTACACGAACCGCCCTCTACATGAAGAAGTTGCCCCTTAGATGCCTTTTAAATCTTTCCCTGCTTGCCATAAACCTATGTCCTCTAATTTTGGACGCCACCACTCCAGGGAAAAGACCCTGGCTATTCACCCTATCCATACTCCTCATAATTTTATAAACTTCTATAAGGTCACCCCTCAGCCTCCGATGCACCAGGGGAAATAGCACAAGTCTATTCAGTCTCTCTCTAGCTCAAACCCTCCAACCCTGGCAACATGCTTGTAAATCTTCTCTGAACCCTTTCAAGTTTCACAGTATACGTCCTTCTAGCAAGGAGACCAGAATTGCATGCAGTATTCCAAAAGTGTCCTAACCAAGATCCTGCACAGCCTCAACTTGACCTCCCAACTCCTATACTCAATGCACTGGCCAATAAACGTACGCATACCAAATGGCTTCTTCATTATCCAGTCTGCTTGGAACTCCACATTGAAGGAACTATGAACCTGCACTCCAAGGTCAGTTTGTTCAGCAACACTCCCCAGGACCTTACCGCTAAGTGTATAAGTCCTGCCCTGATTTGCCTTCCAAAATGCAGCACGGTACACGTATCGAATTTAAACTCTATCTGCCACTCCTCAGTCCATTGGCCCATCTGATCAAGATTCCGTTCTGCTGAGGTAACCTTCTTCACTGTCCACTAGACCTCCAATTTTCATGTCATCTACAAACTTACTAACCATACCTCCTATGTTCACATCCAAATCATTTATGTAAGTGACAAAAAGCAGTGGACCCAACACTGATCTTTGTGATACATGAGGGGCGGCACGGTGGCTCAGTGGTTAGCACTGCTGCCTCATAGCACCAGGGACCCGGGTTTGATTCCAGCCTCGGGCGACTGTCTGTGTGGAGTTTGCACATTCTCCCGGTGTTTGTGTGGGTTTCCTCCGGGTGCTCCGGTTTCCTCCCACAGTCCAAAGATGTGCAGGTTAGGGTGGATTGGCCGTGCCAAATTACCCCATAGTGCCCAGGGATATGCAGGTTAGGTGGATTGGCCATGCTAAATTGCCCATAGTGTTCAGGGATGTGTAGATTAGGTGGGTCACAAGGGGACAAGTCTGGGTGAGATGGTCTCAGGTTCGGTGTGGAATTGTTGGGCCGAAGGGCCTGTTTCCATACTGTAGGGATTCTACGACCACTGGTCCAGTTCAAAAAGTAACCCTCCACTACCACCCTCTGCCTCCTACCTTCGAGCCAGTTCTGTATCTAAATGGCTATTTCTCCCTGTATTCCATGCGATCTAACTTTGTTAACCAGTCTACTATGAAGAATCTTGTTGAACACCTTACTGAAGTCCATACAGGTCACATCCACCGCTCTGCTCTCAAAAATCCTCTTCATTACTTCTTCTAAAAACAGTCAAGTTAGTGAGGCCCTATTTCCCATGCACAAAGCCATGTTGACTATCTCTAATCAGTGAAATTCGTTTGCTGCCCTTTTCCTTCTTGCTGTTAGAGATTCTGGGTTTGGAGGGTGCTAACAAAGTAACGTCATCTAAATGTAAATAAGTAGATTGGCAGCAGGTAGGGAGACAGAGTTGCTGGAAATGGGAGGATATGGCAACCAGTGTTGTTACTCTGGGATAGATAATGCACTGTGCCATGACAGACATGGAGGAAGATGTAAGGGAAACACAGGCACAATCAGGAATGGCTCAATGCCACAACGCTGTGATCACAGAAGGTAAACTAAGAAAAACGACTGGGTATTAAAAAGACCAAAACAAAGCAGAAGTGACCAATCATGAAATTATACAGTTTGGTAGACAACGGAGGAGCAACAGAGAATCTTCAGAGATGTCAAAAATGAGGCTACCAGCCAGAAAAGGAGATGGTGAACCAGATGTCAAAGAAGTAGACTGTCTTATGAGTCAATATTCAGCTAAACGAGGCAAATAGGGTTAATTGAGCTGACAGTGGCAGAACAGTGTGAATGAGACGATACACTTATAAAACTTAATTTTCAGTGCCAATGACTTTGCCTGACAATTAACAATTTTTACATTAACAAGCTAACTAAATGGAAAAGGACTAGAGTCAGCCTTCTGTGGAAAGTTTAGTTTTCACACGCATGCAATGTAATGTAGAGTCATAGCGTCCTACAGCATGGAGTTAGACCCTTCAGCCCAAACGGGTTCATGCCGACCAAAATGTCCATCCACGCTAACCCCATTTCCCTGCATTTGGCCCATATCCTTCTAAACATTTCCTATCCATGTATTTGCCCAAATGCCATTTAAATGTTGTTCATGTACCCGCCTCAACCACTCCCGCTGGCAGCTTATTCCATATGCGTACCACTCTCTGTGTAAAAAAGTTGCCTCTCAGGTTCCCATGTATTCTTTCCCCTCTCTCCTTAAACTGATGCCCTCTAGTCCTTAATTCCCAAACGCTGGGAAAAGTACTGAGTGCGTTCACCCTATCCATGCCTCTCATGATCTTATACACTTCTATAAGATCCTCCTTCAGTCTGCCATGCTCTAAAGAAAAAGTCCTGGCTTGTCTAATATCTCCCTATACAACTCAGTCCCTCGAGTCCTGGCAACATCCTTATAAATTTCTTCTGCACTCTTTTCACTTTTAATAACATCCTTCCTACAGCAACGTGACCAAAACTGAATACAATACTCCAAGTGCGTCCTCATCAATGTCCTGTACAACTGCAACATAACTTCCCAACTTCTAAACTCAATGTCCTAACTGATGAAGCCCAGTGTTCCAAAAGCTTTTTCACTGCCCTGTCTACTTGTGACTCCATTTTCAGAGAACCATGCACCTGAACTCCAAGATCCCTCTGTTCCACTATACTCCTTAAGGCCCTACCATTCACCATGAAACTCCTACCTTGATTTGACTTTCCAAAATGCAAAACCTCTCACTTATCTATATTAAACTCCATTTGCCATTTCTAAGCCCACTTCCCCAACTGATCAGGATCCTGCTGCAATTTCTGACACCTTTCCTCACTGTCCATGATACCGCCTATTATAGTGTCATTCGCAAACTTACTAATAATACCTTGCACATTCTCATCCAAATCATTGATATAGATAACAAACTGTAATGGGCCCAGCACCAACCCCTGAGATGCAGCACTAGTCACAGGCCTCCGGTCCGACAAACATCCTTCCACTATTACTCTCTGCTTCCTATCATCAAGCCAATATGAATATTATATATTTTTAAATTAAATATATTAACAGACACACATTTATGAGCCTGCTGGAGCTAAGCAACCTGAAGTTTCATATACAAAGATCCTTAAAAGTGAAAGGATAAGAGAGTATTCAGGAAAACTTAAGGAATCTTGGGTTTCAAACTAAAAGTATAAGGTACAAAAGCAGGGAAATTATGCTGAACATTTACAAACTAGGGTCAAGACAAGCCCAATTTTTGTTATAACACTTTAGAAAAGAATCCTTGAGAGGATTCTCAGCCCAAGCCTGGATATTGTCCAGATCTTATTGCATTTGAACATGAACAGGTTCAATATCTGAGTCACCGCAAATGATGCAGAACTTTGTGCAATCGTCAGCAAACATGCCCACTTCTGACCTTACCATGAAGGGAAGGTCATTGATGAAGCAGTGGAAGATGGTTGGGCGTAGGACACTACCCTGAAAAACTCCTGCTGAGATGACCTAGAATGGACTTAACTGACCTCCAACAACCATAAACATCTTATGTGCCAGTTTTGACTCCGACCAGCGGAGAGTTTGCTCTGATATCCATTGATTCCAGTTTTGCCAAGGCTTCTTGATGCCACACTCAGTCAGAGGTGGCCTTGATGTCAAGGCCAGTCACTCTCACTATACCTCTGGAGGAATTCAGCTCTGTTGTCCATGTTTGGACTAAGGCTATAATGAAGTCAGGAACTGAGTGGCCCTAGCGGAACCCAAACTGGGTGTCAGAGAGCAGGTTCTACTTGATAGCACTGTTGATGACATCTTCCATCACTCTACAGATGGTCTTGAGTAGACTGATGGGGTGATAACTGGCCAGGTTGAATTTGTCCTGCATTTTCCATGCAGGACATACCTGGACAATGTTCCACATTATGAGGTAGATGCCAGTGTTGTAACTGCACTGTAACAGCTTGTTAAGGGAGGTGCAAGTTCTGGAGCACAAGTCTTCAGTACTATTGCCAGAATTTTGTCAGGATTCACAGTCTTTACAATATCCAATCCCTCCAACTGTTTCTTGATATCACGGAGAAAATAGAATTGGCCAAAGGCTGGCAACTGTCTTGCTGGGGACCGCTGGAGGTAGCTGAGCTGGATCATCCACTCAGCACTTCTGGCTGAAGATTGCTGCAAATGCTTCAGCCTTATCTTTTGCACTGATGAGCTGGTCACATAGAATCTCATAGAATCTCTTCCATCATTAGGGATAGTGATATTTATGCAGCCTCCTCCAGTTAGTTGTTTTAATTGTCTAACACCATTCATGACTGGACGTGGCAGGACTGTACAGCTTAGATCTGATCCATTGGTTGTGGGATTGCTTAGTTCTATCTTTAACTGCTGTTTATCCTGCTTGGTATGTAAGTAGTTCTGTTTGGTAGCTTCACCAGGTCGTTACCTTATTTTTAGGAATGACTGGTGCTGCTCCCGGCATGCCCCTGTTGGGATTCTGGTTGTGACCAGTTTTTAGGTGGTTTGAATCTTTGGTTAGGACACTGTACTTATTTAGGGAATGTGAAGTGAAGAAGGCAGTGGACAGGTGTTTCAGGGCAAAGAATCACTGCATTTATTAAATACAAAGGTAAGTCTATCACAAGAAATAAAAGGCAAATATACTAAACAGGGAAATAATACAAAGGTGAATATATTTACAAGAGATAAAAGGTAAATACATAACGGTGAAATTGATACTATCAATAATTCAGAAGGTACTACTTAAATATACTTTTAACTTAACACAGGTTAATTACTATTAGAAACAAAACCGTAGTTTTAATCACAGACACTTTAATCAGACTTCCTAACCTTGGGGTGCCCTGCACTGTCACCAACCCACCTTCCCCTCCCTGCTAGCTAGGTTGGATACTTTGGGGTCTCAAGGAAATAAACTCACCACTGGGGATAAATGCGATCTTGAATTACAGCTGGCTGTTCCCGCTTGCCATAGCCGGTCCTTCGATGAAGACTTTGGATGGTGTAGGCCTGGGTTAAATACTTGTGTTTTCTTACTTTGTGGTGGTTTTTGTGAGCCGGTTTTCACCTCAGGATGTGTCTGAGGCCTCATCAGTCAGGTTGGTGGTATTCGGAGGTGTCAGGTCTGCTGGTCGTAGTCAGTTGTGGTTAGTTCCCCTGGTAATGGAACAGGCCTGTGTCAGTCGGTTTCTGGGAGATAGCTGTGCAGATAGTTCTTGGGGAGAGCAGCTGTCTGGGATCACTCTTCTGGAGATGGCTGTGGGGAGGGCTCTCAGGGCGGTAGCTGTTTGGGATCCATCTTTGGTTCCTGTTTCCAAAGGTGCTTGTTGGGGCTGGAGCCTGTGGGGAAGCTATTTGTGCAAATGCTTGTTGTTGAAGAGTCTCTCTCTCTCTCTCTCCCCATCCCCAAAAAGATCAGGGCTAGCAGTTATACAGACTGTGTGCTCCATTATCTGCTCTGAAATCTGTGTTATCCATGTTTCCGTTGTCCCGTTTGAGGTCAATTGGCTTCCTGATAGTTTAGAGTAGGTGTAAATGTATTTTGATTAAGTAGAATATCTGGTATTTCTGTGAATGAATGTTAATTGAAGTTGAATGTCTTGGTATCTGTAAAGGTTCCATAATGAGACAACAAGGTGTAGAGCTGGATGAACACAGCAGGCCAAGCAGCATCATAGGAGCAAGAAAGCTGACGTTTTGGGCCTAGACCCTTCTTCAGAAGAAGATGAACACAACAGATGACAGAATGAGGAACAGATCAACCAAAACTGCATACTCAAACTACTGGACTTATGCTTCACAACCCACTTTGCATTCAACGGCAAGATATATGAGCAGATCAACGGGACCTCCCATGGGCTCACCCATCTCCAGACTGATAGCTGTGGCAGTCATGCAAAGACTGGAACAAACAGCCCTCCCACAGATTCAATCCAAGCTCTAGCTCAGATACGTGGATGACTCTTTTGCAATTATGAAAAGAACAGAAAGTGAGAACACCCACCGACTCATCAACACCATACTCACAGGGATCACATTTACAAGACAGGAGGAAAACAACAACAAACTCCCATCCCTGGACGTGATGGTGGAAAGAAAAGAGAACAGTGACTTCACCACAAAAGTATACAGGAAATCCACACATACTGACCAGGTCTTAAACTATCACAGCAACCACCCCAACTCACACAGGGGGAGCTGCATTAGGACCCTGTTCAAAAGGACCACTTCACAGTGCAGCACACCCGATCTGCAGAAGAAAGAAGAGCACTTCTACACGGTCTTTATCAGGAATGGATACCCCCACAGGTTCATCCACAGATACCTAGCCAACAGACAACACAACCAGGACACACCTAAACCCAAAACAATAATCACCATACCATATATAAAAAAAACCTCAGAACTGACAGCCAGACTACTCAGACTGCTAGGAATCATGACAGCACACAAACCGGCAACTGACTGCAACCAACCAGGGTTGATGCAGAGCGACCTGGGTGTCCTTGTGCATGAATCACAGAAGGTTGGTCTGCAGGTACAAGTAATTAGGAAGGCAAATGGAATTTTGTCCTTCATTGCTAAAGGGATTGAGTTTAAAAGCAGAGAAGTTATGTTGCAGCTGCATAAGGTGCTGGTGAGGCCACATCTGGAGTACTGTGTGCAGTATGGTCTCGTTATTTGAGAAAGGATGTACTGGCACTGGAGGAGGTGCAGAGGAGGTTCACTAAGTTGATTTCGGAGTTGAGGGGGTTGGCTTATGAGGAGAGACTGAGTAGATTGGGATTATATTCATTGGAATTCAGAAGATTGAGGGGGGATCTTATAGAAACATATAAAATTATGAAGGGAATAGATAAGATGGAAGTAGAGAGGATGTTTCCACTGGCAGGTGAAGCTAGGACAAGACGGCATAGTCTCAAGATTAGAGGGAGCAGATTTAGGACTGAATTGAGAAGGAACTTCTTCACCCAGGGGGTTGTTCATCTATGGAATTCCTTGCCAAGTGAAGTAGTTGACGCTACTTCAGTAAATGTTTTTAAAGCTAAGGTAGATTTTTTTTTGAACAATAAAGGAATTAAGGGATACGGTGAAAGCGTGGGTAAGTGGATCTGAGTCCACGAAGAGATCAGCCATGATCTTGCTGAATGGCAGAGCAGGCTCGAAGGGCCGGAAGGCCTACTCCTGCTCCTAGTTCTTATGTTCTTATGTTCTTAAAGACCCAATAGATACCATGGACAGAACGAATGTGGTTTGCAAGATACCATGTGGAGACTGCACAAAACACTACATGGGACAAACAGGCAGACAACTAGCAATCCGCATCCACGAACACCAGCTAGCAACTCAATGACATGACCAGATGTCCTTATTTCATTACACACAGACGAGGAAAAACACACTTTCAACTGGGTCAACACTACTATCATAGGACAAGCCAAACAGAGGACAGCCAGGGAATTCTTGGAGGCTTGGCATTCATCCATGGACTCCATCAACAAACATGTTGAATTACACCCGATATACCAACGATTACAACGCACAACCAAAACCGGCACCTACCAGAAGCAGCAAAAACCAGACCATATAAATTCGACCTGGCACAAGACAACAGCGTTTCACAAGAGGCTCCATAGCACTGAAGATGTCACCTAGTAAGGGGACAAAATGTCTGCTATCAAACCTCCCAGCTTGGCAAACATACCAACATCTACAACATATGCAGTTGGCAATGTTCCACAAATAAAGGGGAAAATTTTAGAGCAGCAAACTAATCTGAGCCAATAGTGCACAACCAGCATTTAAATTTGCAGGAAGAGAGAAATATTGCTCCTATTCTACTCAAGATGAAAATGATGTATGATTAAGGGTGGGGTAAAAATGAAAGATTATTAATGGAGATACAAAAAAGCCAGGAAATGCATGAATGAAATGATGAATTTGAATATTTTTACTTGCAAACATCAAACAAATTGCAGAGCCACATAATCACAAAATTGTTTCAGTGCAGAAGGATGCCATTCAGCTGTCATGGCTGCCCTGGATCTCCAAAGGAAGACAATAAAGCTAGTGCCATTCTCTCACCCTTTCCCCATAACCCCACACATTAATCCTATTTATCTAATTAAATAACATTTCTATTCAATTAATCATCTAAAGCCATCTTGAACACCTCAATTGAACTTGCTTCGACCATATCTTCAGGTGCGCATTCCAGATTCAATCATTTGCTGTGTGAAAACGATTTTTCTTGCATCACATATACGTCTTTCACGAATTACTTTAAACTTCTACCCTCTTGTACTTGATTCTTTTATGAGTAGGAACAGTTTCCCCCTGTCTGACCAGATCTATCATGGGTTTGAAAATTTCAATCAAATCACCTCTTTAACCTTCTTTTCTCCAAGGAAACAGTCCCAACTTCTTGTCAATTTTCGGAATGCAACCTTCTCATCCCTGGAATAACTCTCATAAGTCCCTACTGAGCTTATTTTATAACCTCCCTGCTCTGATGCTAAATATCACCATCAATAAAACATAGTAGTTTATATACTTTATTGATCGTGATATCCACCTATCCTGTCACCTTTAATCACATGTACGCGTGATTCCAGGTCCCTCAGTTCCTCCATACTTTACAGTAATACCCTTTGTTTTATACTATTTCTCCATTTTTTTCCTACTAAATGCATCACTTAACACTTTCTATACTGAACTTCATCCGCCACTTGCCTACCCACTTGAGCAATTTGTCAGTATTAGAACTTCAAAAGGACATTAATCTCTTCTCAGTTTACAACACTTTTAAGCTTGGAACATCTGCAGTCTTTGAAATAACCCTCTGCATGGGATCAAGATCATTAATATAAATCAGGAAAAGAAAGGTCGCAATACCGACCCTGGGAAACTCCAATACAAACTTTTGGCTGGTCTAAGAAATACCCATTGACTGTTACTTCCTTTTTCCTAATTTTGTATCCATGTTGCCACTGCCTCTCTTATTGAAGTCAGGTGCATATAATTTATGTCACAAGGTATTATGAACATTTTTTGGAACTCCACTTACACCACATCAACAGTATTAACTTCATCAACTTCATCTCTTCAAAGAAATCCATCAAGTCAAACACAAGTTTTGCTTTAAAACCTTTATTGAATCTCCCTAATTAACATTTTTTTTTAGTTCAAATGACTATTGGTTTTATAGCAAAATATTGTTTCTAGAAGTTTCCCCACCACTGAAGTTAAACTGTCTGGTCTGTAATTTCTAAGCTTATGCTTACAGGTTGTTTTGAACAGTGGTGTAATATTTGCAATTCGCCAGTCTTCTGGAGAGTCTAGAGAAGACTGAAAGCTTATGGCCAGTGCCTCTGTAACTTCCATTCTCACTTCCTACAATACCCTTAGATGCATTTTGTCTGGTCCACATGCCTTGTTTACTCTAACTACCAACAGCTTATCCGATTTTGAACACTTCTAGTGACTGAGTTACTTGGTCTGTCACCATGGCCTGATAACATATATTTCCTTCATAAATAAATGTGCAAAATATTGACTTAATACTTGCCATCCTGTAAAAATCTCCCTTCAGTCCCTAATTGATGATAGAAGCAGATAAGTATTTATGAATGATTGACAATTGGAACATGGAATGACATTACTGGGTTAAAATGGAATTTACCATATGATTGCTTGGGAAAAATTGCAAGAGTCAAACAGAACTATGGGTTATTTGCTGTTTACTGGAAAGGCAAAGGATTTTGGAAAAGGAAGAAATCTAAATTTTACAAAAAGAGCTTTCAAAAATTATTTTATGGCTCTTACATGCATGGCAAATGCACTTAAATAGAAACTCCAGGATCGATGCTGTTGCTGTCATCTAGCAACAACTTCTGGACTTTTAGTTTTTGTTTCGTCACAGATTTGGGAGTTTTGGCATTTCAAAGAAAACAGCCATGGAGAAAAACATTTCCCTTTCTTTCTCTCGTAATAAGTAATAGATGGGCCTTAAAAGAAATGAAGTTGTGGACTTGCTCGCCAAGCCGATGTGTTGAATTACAGATGTTTTGTCACCCTGCTAGGTAACATTGTTAGTACGTCTCCAGTGAAGCGTTGGTGTTCTATCTCTCTTGTTATTTGTATGCCTTGGTTTACTGGGCTGGTTGGCATCACTTCTAGTTCTGTTTTTCAGTGGTTTGTATATCGGGTCTAGTTCAATGTGTTTGTTGATGGAGTTCCGGTTGGAATATCAGGCCTCCAGGAATTCCCTGGCATGTCTCTGTTTGGCTTGTGTTATTATGATGTGTTGTCCCAGTCAAACTTGTGTCCTTCTTTGTCCAGGTGTACTGAAACCAGTAATAATTGGTTGTATCTCTTGGTGGCTAGTTGGTATTCGTGTATCCTTATTCTCAGTTTTCTTCCAGTTTGGCTTATGTAATGTTTGTCACAGTCCTTGCATGGTATTTTATATATTATGTTGATTTTATTGGTTGTGGGTGTGGGATACTTTATGTTCATCAGTAGCTGTCATAGGGTGGGTGTTGGTTTGTGGGCTAACCTGATACCTAGGAGTCTGAGTCCATCAACAAACACATTCAACTGGACGCAATATATAACACTGAAAAACAAAACCGGAAGTGATGCCAACCACCCCAGCAAACAGAGGATGTAAATACAAGCAGGACAGAACGCCAACGCTTCACCAAAGGCACTCTGACAATGTTACCTAGCAGAGTGACGAAACGTCTGCAATCAAACACACCAGCTCAGCAAGGAAGTCTACAACCTCATCCACAATCCAAGCTACAAATCTTCTCAAAAACTCTGAACACCTACGGGCGCAACACCCTCAAACTGGCCCACAGATAGGAGACAATGCAATCCATCTGAGCACTGTCTGCAAACAACTATACTTCCTACATGAATATTTCAGAAAAGAGGTACTACAACAAAGTTTAAAAATAAACCACCTATCAACAATCCACAGGCACAGAGAACAGCTGAACAGAACAGCCACAGAACACTAAGGGGTATGATCAATGATGCCCACAACCACCCCCACAAATGAGGGGAGGAAACTGCATGCCAAAAAACTTTGTATTCCAAACCAACCAACCAAGAATGTACAACCACACTGGAATAAGCCATCACCGTACATCAACAAAAGACCAGAACAAAGAAAAGACCAGACCTACAAGGAAAACTATCCAAACTCACCCACAGCGACATGGACAATACAGAAACATGGATCAAGAACATCTCAGACCAAACACTTACTGGCACTGAGAAGACCATCGCTAGTACGCAGACTGAATTATAACTGCAGAGATGCCAAAAAAAACTGACTTCCTGGCTGCACTTGAATCAACACTAAAGACCAACGGACTCATGGTGGAAAAACAACAGACCATCAGACTGACGATAGTCCCAACACTCAGTAGAAAAGATAAGTGGAACACATTTAACACAGAGAAGAAAGCCATGGAAAGAGTCAAGAAAGACAAAAACATTGTACCCTTACCGACAGACAGAGGACGCATGACTGTAATCCTTAATAGGACCCAATACATCGAGAAAGCTAATGCACTACTAGCAGATACTGACACCTACCAACATATGGAAATAGACCCACATCACAATTAGAGAACCAGATTACAACAACTCTGAAGAAATTACACAGCTCAGGAAATATCAGCAAGACAGACTACCAAAAAACATAGCTACAGGGATCCAACACAGCCCACTTCTAACGTACACTGAAGTACACAAGGCAGGGGTCACCCTCAGACCTACTGTCTCACTGCCAGGTACGCTAACATATAGACTGGCCAAAGAACTACAACAGAGACTGAAACACGTACTGGACAACACTACCCACTCCATCCACTCCTCCCAAGAATTCCTCATCATCAAGGACACAAGAATTGAAGAGGATGAGATAATGATATCCTTTGATGTAACAGCACAATTTACATCCATAAACATCAACCTAGCCACACTGCTGGACAAATCAGGAAGGCAGACACCCCACAAAACCAACAGCATCAACAAGGACAGCACCCTGAAACTGCTGGATCTGTGCCTCATAACCCACTTCACCTTCAACGATCGTATATTCAAACAAATTAACGGAACACCAACTGATCTCCAATATCAGGACTGATAGCAGAGTAGAAAGGACAGCGCTCCCTACTATCCATCCCAAACTCTGGGTCCGCTATGTAGATGACACCTTCATGATTATCAAATGCACAAGACTAAAAGACACCCACTGACATATAAACAACATCCTCACGAGAATAAAATGCACAAAAGAAGAGAACAATAACCGACTACTATTCCTAAATGTAATGGTGAAATGTAAGAACGATGCAGAACTCCAGACCAGCGTATACAGAAAGACCACCCATACGGACCAGATAATTAATTACACCAGCAATCACCCCAACACCCATAAACAGAGCTGCATCAGGGCATTATTCAAACAAATCACAACACACTGCAGCAACCAAGAACTATGCAAAGCAGAACAGGAGCACGTACCTGGAGATTTTAAAAATGAATAGATACACAAAAAGCACAATCCACCGTTAACTCCATGACAGACTACAACATGGCCAGAACACTAGTCACCCTACCGTACATCAGAGACGTATCAGGGATGATCACAAGACTACTCAGACCCCTAGGTATCAGGTTAGCCCACAAACCAACAACCACCCTACGACAGCTACTGATGAACATAAAGGATCCTATACCGACAGTCAATAAAACCAATGTAATATACAAGATATCATGCAAGAACCATTACATAGGCCAAACTGGAAGAAAACGGAGAATAAGGATACACGAACATCAACTAGCCACCAAGAGACACAACCAATTCTCACTGGTCTCAGTACACCCAGACAAAGAAGGACACAAATTCGACTGGGACAACACATCCATAATAGCACAAGCCAAACAGAGACACGCCAAGGAACTCCCAGAGTCCTGGCATTCCAACTGGAACTCCATCAACAAACACATTGAACTGGACCCGATATTAAAACAACTGAAAAACAAAACTAGAAGTGATGCCAACCACCCCAGCAAACCCAGGCATATAAATAACAAGCAGGACAGAATACCAATGCTTCACCAGAAGAACACATTGCTGATGATGTTACCTAGCAAGGTGATGAAACGTCTGCAATTAAACACACCAGCTCGGTGAGCAAGTTTACAATCTCATCTACAAACCGAGCTACAAATCTTCTCAAAAACTTAGAATCGGAAATATCAGAGAAAGTTCAAGAAATCAGAATCTCTGATCTCCTCAAGTTCTGAAAGCTGATTTGTTAACTCAGTCCAAGATCTACAACTGACAGATCTTCACATGGTGGAACTGAGGTTCCTCCATCGCTCTGTGACTGACATCAACTTGATCTCTTTGATAGCAGAGTGAAGGAACTGTGAGAAGATAACTCTTTCCACTCTCTTAGTTTGGATTCTTGATTGCCAAAAGTTTTTTTTTCCGTTAACATTTTTCCCACCTATAATACTTAGTGGAGCTCTGTCTTCTCCTGTGTATGAGTGTGTGTGTCAAGGTCAAGTGGGATATAGTTGAAGACTGCACAGTAGCTTAGTTGATGACCAGTTTTGCCAAGTGCCGAAAGAATAAGCTTGTTTCAAATAAACAAGCTTTTTTTGCATTTTTCAAAAAAACCTGGTGAAAGTCCCTTCTGTATTAGATAAAAACAATAAGGGCAAACAAATTGACAATTTTTGTGACTAAGTCATATTTTCACTTCTGGTACAGCTCACGAAGTAGTGGGGCTTAATTTCCAGTGCACTCCTCCCCGAGTCAGAACGTTGGTGATGCTCATCCTGTTGCCATCCATTAACTATTTTTACGTCTGTAGAAGACTTGGAGACTCCACTTTATGTTCCTACCGGTCTTTTCACACAATCCCACTTTCAACTAGGTCCTCATGACTCCTGTCATAAATATACTGTTTCTTCTTTTTCTTAGTTTCTCTTGCCTTTATTTAATCTGGATTTCTTTGTCATACCTTGGCCTTTTAAGGAAATACACTTTGATTTGTGTCTGAATCATCTCCCCTTTAATTGTTCAGCTACTATCTTTCCTGCCAACCTTAGACTCCATTTTGTTTGCTCAGCTCCATTCTTGCCCCTTGGAAATGTGTTCTTCCCCCACTGTACAGCAATTAAAATTGAAGCAGCCAAAATTGGAGATTATACACAGCTCAGAGGGTGTGGAACTGGAGAAAACTGCATTGAGTTTCAGAGATAAAAGGTACTGCAGATGCTGGAGAATCTGAGATAACAAGCATGGGGCTGGATGAACACAGCAGGTCAAGCAGCATCATAGGAGCAGGAAAACTTGACGTTTCGGGCCTAAACCCTTCATCAGAAATGGGGGAGGGGAAGAGGGTTCTGAAATAAATAGGGAGAGAGGGGGAGGCGGATAGAGGATGGATAGAGGAGAGGATAGGTGGAGAGGAGGCAGACAAGTCGAAGAGGCGGGGATGGAGCCAGTAAAGGTGAGTGTAGGTATGGGGGTAGGGATGGAGATAGGTCAGTCCAGGGAGGACGGACAGGTCAAGGGGGCGGGATGATGTTAGTAGATAGGAGATGGGGGTGTGGCTTGAGGTGAGAGGAAAAACAGGTTAGGGAGGTGGAAATGAGCTGGGCTGGTTTTGGGATGCGGTTGGGGGAGGGGAGATTTTGAAGCTTGTGAAATCCACATTGATGCCATTGGGCTGCAGGGTTCCCAGGCTGAATATGATTTGCTGTTCCTGCAGCCTTCGGGTGGCATCACTGTGGCATTGCAGGAGGCCCAGGATGGACATGTCATCTGAGGAATGGGAGGGGGAGTTGAAATGGTTCGCGACTGGGAGGTACAGTTGTTTGTTGCGAACTGAGCGCAGGTGTTCTGCAAAGTGGTCCCCAAGCCTCCGCTTGGTTTCCCCGATGTAGAGGAAGCCACAACGGGTACAGTGGATGCAGTATACCACATTGGCAGATGTGCAGGTGAACATCTGCCTGATGTGGAAAGTCTTCTTGGGGCCTGGGATTGGGGTGAGGGAGGTGGTGTGGGGGCAGGTGTAGCACTTCCTGCGGTTACAGGGAAAAGTGCCAGGTGTGGTGGGGCTGGAGGGGAGTGTAGAGCGGACAAGGGAGTCGCAGAGGGAGTGGTCCCTCCGGAAGTTTCAGAGCCTCTTGCCTATTTGAAAATAAGGTTGAGAATTATAAAATAAAGACATTGATTAACCAAAAGCCAAAATACATCAGAAAGTACACAGGTGATAGGATAACAGGACTTGGTGCATGTTAAGACATGAGCAGAAGAGATCACAATTTTAGAAAGAATACAATTTGGGAGACCAGCTAGGAATGAATTGAAATAGTGAAGCAGTAACAAAAGCATTCATGAGTATTTTGCAGCAAACTATAAAGTTAGAACTCAGAACATAGAACAGTTCAGCACAGCACAGTACAGGTCCTTCGGCCCACGATGTTGTGCCGACCTATTGTCCTACGCTAAGATCAAACTACCCTGCATACTCAACATTTTACTATCATCCATGTGCCTATCCAAGAGTCGCTTAAATGTCCCTAGTGTATCTGATTCCACTGCCACTGCCGGCAGCGCATTCCACGCACCCACCACTCTCTGTGTAAAGAACCTACCTTTGACATCTCCCATGTACCTTCCTCCAATCACCTTAATATTATGCCCCCTCGTAATAGTCATTTCCGCCCTGGGAAAAAAGTGTCTGACTATCCACTCTATCTATGCCTCTCATCATCTTGTATACCTCTATCAAGTCACCTCTTATCCTTCTTCGCTCCAATGAAAAATGCCCTGGCTCCCTCAACGTTTCCTCGTAAGATTTGCCATCCAATCCAGGCAGCATCCTGGTAAATCTCCTCTGCACCCTCTTTAAAGCTTCCACATCCTTTCTATAATGAGGCAACCAGAACTGAACATAATATTCCAAGTGTGGTCTAACCAGGGTTTTATAGAGCTGCAGCATAACCGCATGGCTCTTAAACTCAATTCCCCTGCCAATGAAAGCCAACACATCATATGCCTTCTTAACAACACTATCAAATTTGGGTAGGAACTTTGAGGGATGTATAGACATGGACCCCAAGATCCCTCTGTTCCTCCACACTGCTAAGAATCCTGCATTCAAATTCAACCTTCCAAAATGAATCACTTTACACTTTTCTGGGTTGAATTCCATCTGTCACTTCTTTGTCCAGCTCTGCATCCTGTCAGTGTCCCCATTGCAACCTACAACAGCCCTCCACACTATCCACAACTCCACCAACCTTCGTGTCATCAGCAAATGTACTAACCCACCCTTCCACTTCCTCATCCAAGTCATTTATAAAAATCACAAAGAGCAGAGGTCCCAGAACAGATTCCTGCGGAGCACCACTGGTCACCGAGCTCCAGGCTGAATACTTTCCATCAACTACCATCCTCTGTCTTCTATTGGACAGCCAATTCTGTATCCAGACAACGAAATTTCCCTGAATCCCATGCCTCCTTACTTTCTGAATGAGCCTACCATGGGGAACCTTATCGAATGCCTTGTTAAAATCCATATACACCACATCCACTGCTCTACCTTCATCAATGTGTTTTGTCACATCCTCAAAGAATTCTGTAAGGCTTGTGAGGCATGACCTGCCCCTCACGAAGCCATGCTGACTATTTCTATCAAACGGTGCTTTTCCAAACAATCTCTCAGAATCCTCTTCAATAATTTTCCCACCACAGAAGTAAGACTGACTGGTCTGCAATTCCCAGGATTATCCCTATTCCCTTTCTTTTGAAACATCTAAACCCTGGAACATCCAATAGCCATTCCTGCCCCTGTGTTATCCAAGTCACAATGGCCACAACATCGTAGCTCCAAGTACTTATCCATGCTCTAAGTTCATCACCCTTATTCCTGACACTTCTTGTGTTAAAATAGACACACTTCAACAGGTCACACTGACTGAAATTTTGCCCTACCAACTGTCTATTCTTCCTCACAGACGCTCTGCATGCTGTATTTGCCTGTGTACCAGCTACCCTATCCTCTAATCCGTAGCTCCGGTTCCCATCCCCTTGCTGACTAGTTTAAACCCTCCCAAAGGGCTCTAACAAACCTCCCGCCCAGGATATTGGTACCCCTCCAATTCAGGTGCAACCCATCCTTTTTGTATGGGTCCCACCTTCCACAGAAGGTCTTCCAATGATCCACATGTTCATCCAGTTAAAATATTGATAAAAATGATTTACAAAATGTTTGTCCAATGAGTGTGAGTGGATACCAATTTGTTTCCTTGTGAGCACAGTCTCATAGTAAAATAAAAGTCTCTAGTTTTAAGACTGAACTTATAATCTATCTCAGCTGACTGATAATACTGATGTTGGTGGAAACTAGAATTAGAAAATGACTGGAGGAAAGCTGAATGCGTTTATATCATCAAGGGATACTCCCAGAGCCAGGAACAACAATGCAAGGCTGCCTGCCAACTGGAGATAGGCAACCAATTTAATTAAGCGACCAATTGATGACTATTTTCCAGTATTGCTGGAATTCAGCTTCACAGAGATGGCTTCCCAGAGTGCTTTTTAGGAGAACGTGGTTGCTGCAAGCCCTATGCCCAGAACGGGGGCCCAGCAACTGAGGCTAGTTCCTGCTGGAGGGGAACACCTGCTTGCCTTGACCTGGCACAGAAATAATCTGGTCAACATTGCCTCATTTGTGGAGGTACCTTTTTTTTTAAACCACATGCAACCTCAGTAGTCGTCACCTTAAAATTGATGGTGCTGCCAGAGCTGCAGAGTTGCTAGCTCTTACTGAGCCAGCAGCTGGGGGATGTAGCCACCATTCTTAATTGGACAGCAGACCCAGCCAATTGCCACCACAATCTTGCTATGTTCCTGTACAGGCATTCTAATGAATCTTGTCATAGCATTAATCCAAGCTGAATGTATGCAAATACTGTAGCAGGAACTGACTTCCCAACTCCCTTCTTGCAGAAAGCAACTGTAAGTATCGCTGCAGAAAACTGAGGCAACTAAGGTATCCAGTGTTATATGGGCATACCAGATTTTTACATTATGAGCTATTATTCATGAAGGTTGCTGCAAATTGTGGGAAACTACTGGGACTGCTTGGTCTAGTGTGGCAGAGTAAAACTACTGAAGAGGAGTCATTATTGGATTTGAAATGTTGACTTGTTTCTGTCCCCATAGATGCTGATAGACCCAATTGCATTTCTCCAGCATTTTCAGTTTTTATTTAATATTTCCAGTATCCACCATATTTTACTTTCATTCAAGGAAAACTATTTCATGGTCCAACTCGAAGAGTTTGTTTTTGTTAATAAGATATGGAGTTATACAGCATGGAAACAGACCCTTTTATTACGTTAGCAACAAGTTACAATATGAACCTTTCAGAAGTTATATATTTACGACGTGGACGAATGAACGGAGGGCATTGTTGCTAAGTTTGCAGATTGCACAAAGATAGTTGTATGGACAGGTAGTGTAGAGGAGGTGAGGACACTGCAGAAGGCCTTGGACAGGCTAGGAGAGGGGACAAACAAGTAGTAGATGGAATAAACATGGAAGTGTGAGATTATGCACTTTGGTACAAAGAATAGAGGCATAAACTATTCCTTAAATGGGGAAAAGCTTCAGAAACCTGAAGTACAAAGAGATTTAGGAGTCCTAGTTCAGGATGCTCTTAAGGTTGACATGTAGGTTCGAATGACAGTTAGGAAAGCAGATGCAATGTTCACATTCATTTCAAGAGGACTAGAATACAATAGCAGGGATGTACTGCTTAGGCTGTATAAGGTTCTGGTATCTGCATTTGGAATATTCTGAACAGTTTTGGGTTCTGTGTTTTCAGAAGGACGTGAAGAGGAAGTTTACAGGAATGATCCTGGGAACGATGAGCTAGTCACAGGAGTGGTTGAGGACTCTCGGTCTGTACTCGATGGAGTTTAGAAGGAAGTGGGGGTATCTCGTTAAAACATGCAGAATATTGAGAGGTCTAGATAGCATGGATGTGGAGATGTTTCCACTAGTAGGAGTGACTAGGACCGAGGTCATAGCCTCAGAGTGAAAGGATGATCCTTTAGAATGGAGATGACGAGGAATTTCTTCAGCCACAGGGTGTTGAAATCTGTGGAACTCATTGCCACAGAAAGTTGGGGAGGCCAAGTCATTGAGTACCTCTAAGAAAGAGATGGATAGGTTCTTTATTAGTAAGGGGATTGAAGGTTACTTGGAGAAGGCAGGAGAATGGGGTTGGGAAATACATCAGCCATATCGATTGATGGAGCAGACTCAATGATTTGAATTGATTTATTATAGTCACATGTACCGAAATATAGTGAAGTATTGTATTGCGTGCTAACCAGACCAATATCTTACACAAGTACATCAGCATAATAGAACAGAATGCAGAATATAGTATTACAGCTACACAGAAAATACAAAGAAAGATTAACTCTAACATATGTGAGGTCCATTCATAAGTCTGATAACAGCGGGGAAGAAGTGGATCTCAAACAACGACAAGACAATACACAAAAAGATAGACAGCTTAGTAGCATGGTGTAAGAACAACATTCTCTCCCTCAATGTCAGTAAAATGAAGGAGCTGGTCATCGACTTCAGGAAGCAGAGTGGAGGACGTGGGCCCTCTCTGTATCAGTGGTGCTGAGATGGAGGTGGTCAAGAGCTTCAAGTTCCTAGGAGTAAACATCACCAACAATCTATCCCGATCCATCCACATCAATGCTACAGTCAAGAAAACATACCTATGCCTCTATTCCCTCAGGAATGAGGAAATTTGGCATGACCATAATGATTCTTACCAATTTTTATATATACACGATTGAAAGCTTCCTATCTGGATGCATCAGTTTGGTATGGCAACTGCTCTGCCCAAGACTGTAAGAAGTTGCACAGAGTTGTGAACACAACCCAGTCCATCACGAAAACCATATGGCCTAATTCTGCTCCTGTACCTTACGATCTTTTTTGGAGACTAACACCAATCACCTACAGTTTGTACAACATAGACAACTAGCCTTTTTTTGTTCATTCTGTCTTTCTCCCCCTAGTCCCTTCCCTGTCCACTGGAGAGACTGTTTCACAGATATCTGGAAAGTAACCACAGAGTGCAGTTTGGGAACCACTGCTTTTGAACCCATCATGAGCTAAGATGAGTTTGCTTTATCAGGAGCAGTCAAGGATAATTAATATTGCACAGGGTAGTTTATGACAGAGTGCACTAAGAGCATTAAAAACAATTTTTAAAAAGTGTACATAAATACAACAGCCTCTGGAGCAGCAAAAATTAAGTACATTTGAGAGGTCATTTGTACAGAGTAACACAAATCTTGCTGGAACAAATTAAGATAAATGCCACTCTAGAACAATTATATTTGCTATTGACAGTGATTGCGACATTAATTGAAAGATATTTGAATGGTTGTATCCTAGTAATGAACCAATGGATTATGTTTCAAATAAAATTTCAGATGATCTTTATTCTTTCCAATTCATTCCACACTTTTCAATTATGTCAGCTCTGCAGGAATTCACTTATTTACCAGGAATCTATAATTATAATTCATGTAATGGCACAACCTTTACAATTGCTGCTTCTTACAATGCCTTTTTTAGATGGTTGTCATGGATACGAACACCAATCTAAGACATTGCAAGTCACAAAACTGCAGTTAGCTGTTCACAAAGCCACAATTACTATTTAATTAACATGGCATTTATTGCATCTTAAAAATCTGACGCAATCTGACAGTTGAACTAAAAGAAACCCATTGGAATTATGTAATTTTAGAGAGGGTACCTGTCACCTAATTTATATTTTCTGTAGAATGCATATGGAAAAGTAACTACAATGTGCTTTCAAATACATTCATTAGTAATATACAATAATACAATATTCTACAGAACACCTAGATTCTGTATTCAATTGCTTTTTGGAATTTAAGAAATTCCTCCTGAATAAACAGTTTACAAATTGTCTTTTTGTCAAGCAGCAAATATCCAGATTAGTTAAGGTTAATGGAGTTTACCATTTTTAATTATGTTTTTATTATTATAATTATAAAATTTAGAATGTCAGAAACTGTCGTTTTTGTTAAGTGGAATAAGAAATAATGCCTAAAAAGACTTGTCTGCAGAAGGGTTACTGGACCCGAAACATTAAGTCTAATTTCTCTCCGCAGATGCTGTCAGACCTACTGAGATTTTCCAGAAATTTCTATTTTAGTTTCAGATTTCCAGCATCACAGTTCTTTTGGTTTTTTGGAACATTACTGTGTCCTTTCATATTTGGGATCTGAATAAACTTCTGTCCATGAATGCTGGTATGGAAGTCTTTCTGAAATGTGGCAGCCCTGCTTGAAACAAGTTGACAAGTTCAGTCTCATTCCTATTTAGCATGGACTGAGATGTTAATGGGTTAACATCCCATGAATTTTTATGCTCCTTATCTCCTTATACAGGGGTACGTGAACACTGTCTCAACTTCCTGCCCGAATAGGATTGGGTGTGAAACATCTGTAGGGGTGTGAAACATCTGTAAACACAAAAAGCATTCAGCTCTGTAATCTTTATGGCTCTACCCACACTGCCGCCTACCCCTGTTTCTGCTGAAATGGCCAGGTCAGTGACCTTTGATCAAGCCAGGCAGTTGTCACCACTTGAAATCGCATCCTGTCGTTATCATACACTTCGTGACGATCAAAGCTGTGTCCTGTTCTCGTTATAGCGGCGTGACCACATACTCGTGATGTTTCAGATGTAGTAACTGTTTTATGTATCAGCCAATTCCAAGGGTATAAAAGCGGGGACTGTCCCCTGTTCGGACAGAATTGCTCATGATACTCACACTCTGTGCTGGGTTGCGTACGGCGATTCTCCACAGCTTGTACTTGCTTAATAATAAAGGATTGTGTTTTTGTAACCAGGTCAGTGTCTTGCTCTTGCATCAAGTCCGTCAGGGTCTCTGAAAAACGAACCTAACATGGACCAATATCACAAATGCTAAGGATGGAGAGACATATGTTGAAGTAACTTTCTTCTTTCTAATGACTGAGTGGTTATCCTCAACAAAATGTGTTTTAGATGAAGTGTTAATATTTTGAATGCTGTAATTCTCAGTAATAAAACATGACATAGGCTTTTAAGTAAATTTAAAATAAAAAAGAATGGGTGGAATATTCCGCTGCCTTGAGCAAGCCTCATAACAAATGTATGAGTGGTATTTTCAACTGATGCCAACTTAAAAGTATTTCACAGAAGTTACAAAACAGGATCACTTGAGTGCCAAACAGCTTAAGCAGCAAGTGATAGACAGAACTAAGTGATTCCACAATCAGCAAATCAGCTTTAAGCTGTGCATTCCTGCCACATCTAGTTGTGAATAGTGATAGATAATTAAACAAGTCACTGGAGGAGGCTTCTCCACAAATTTCCCATCCTCAATGATGCATATCAATGCAGAAGAGAATGCAGAAGCATTTGCAACAATCTTCAGCCAGAAGTGTCTAGTAGATGAACCATTTCCATTTCCTCCAGAGATCGCCAGCATCACAGATGCCAGGCATTAGCCAAGTTGATTCATTCTACATACTATCAAGGAAATGGTTGGAGGCACTGGATATTGTAAAATCTCAGAGACCTGACACCATGCTGCCAACAGTGCTCAACACTCATTCTCCAGAACTTGCTATTCCCTAGACACAAAAAGCAGGAAAAATCCAACCCAGCCAACTACTGCTCCATCAGTCTACTCTTGATCATCCACAAAGTGATGCCAGGTGTCACCTGCTCAGCAATAACCTTCTCACGGTTTCAATTCTGCCAGGGCCACTCAACTTCTGCCCTCATGAAAAACTTAGTTCAAACATGGATAAAACAGCTAAATTTCAGGAGGTGAGGTGAAACTGATTGCCCTTGACACCATGGCTCATTTAAAAGAGTATGACATCAAGGACTACTAGCAAAACTGGAATCCACGGGAATCAGCGGAAAAGTCTGCACTAGTTGGAATCATACCTGACAGACAGAAAGATGGCTGAGGTTGGTGGAGGTCAATCATCTCATCTCTAAGATAGGAATTCCTCAGGGGCCTGTAATACAATATATGAACAAGAAACAAGAGTAGGCCAAAGAAGTTACTGGACTTAAAACATTAATTCTGTTTTCTTGCCACAGACCCACGAGTTTCTCCAGCAATTTATACTTTTGCTTGTTAAAAGAGTATTTGGCTCTGAGTCTACTTCACTATTCTTAAGATCATGGTTGATCTGATTCTAACTTTAATACTTCACTCCTGTATTTCCCCAATAATCTTTTATCCCCTTGCTAATCAAGGGCCTAGCTACCTCTGTGAAATAATTGCACACAGGCCAGTATCACGTCATCGATCACCCTTTATTTACACGTGTACAGTACACGGACTCTGACCAACTAGCTCAGAGCCAGTCCCTTGAGTGAGGATACTCAGACTCCTGTTTATATCTGTCAGCCAGTGCTGCCTGATTGGAGCTGTCACCTGGACCAATCATGGACCTCATACTCAATGAGATCCATCTGGCCAACCTCGTTCCAATCACTACGCTCTGCCTTAAACATATTTAAGTATTCTACAGCCATTGCATTTCGAGAAAAGGAATTCCAAAGACACTCAGCCTTCTTAGAGTAAAAAAAAATTCTTCTTCATCTTGGTTTTAATGAGGGTAGCCTTATATTTAAACAATGACCACTAGTTCTAGATTGTTTGACAAAAGGAACAATCCTTTCAACATCACCGGGTCAACTCCCCACCGAATCTTATACATTTGAATCAAGTCACCTTCTAAACACACTCAGCCAACCTTTCCTCATAAGGCAAGCTGCTCATTCCAGATATTAGTCTTGCAAACTTTCACTGAACTGCTTCCAACAAATTAGCATCCTTCTATAAGTGCAGTGACCAGCACTGTACAATGTACTTCAGATGCAGTCTGACCAATGCCCTATGTAACTGAGGCACAACCTCCCCACTCTTGCATTCAGTCCTTCTCATAATAAACCATAAAATTCTATGAGCTTTGCTGATTACTCACTGTACCTGTGTACCTGCAATAGGACACTCAGATCTCTCTGCATCGCAAAGCTCTGAATGCTTCTTTTTAATTCTTTCTGCCAAAACTGAATTTCTCTCTTTCCTACATTGTACTCCTTTGCCCACTCACTTAGTCTGTATCCTTTTATTAGCTCGTGTCTTCTTCACAATTTACTACCTTTTTCTGCATCATCAACAACTTTAGCTACCATACCTCAGATCCCTTCATGCAAATCACTCAAATTGTGAAGAGTTGAGACCCCAACACCAACAACTGTGGCACACCACTTGTGACATCCTGCCAGACTGAAAAAGACCTAAGCCCAAACACTTTCAGCTGCTTCAATGACTTTCCCTTCATTTTAAGGCCAGAAGTGGCAATGTTCGCCAATTATTGCACAGGGTTCAATGCCACTTGCAACCCCTCAGATACCGAAGCGGTTCAGAAGAAGATCTGAAACGTCAACTTTCCTGTTCCTGTGATGCTGCCCGGCCTGCTGTGTTCCTCCAGCTCCACACTGTGTTGTCTCTGACTCCAGCACCTGCAGTTCTTGCTATCTCCATGTCCAAATGCAGCAAGATTGATTTGATTTATTGATTGATTTGATTTATTTTCACATGTACCAAAGTGCAGTGAAAAGCCTTGTTTACAAGCAGTGCAGGCAGATCATAGTAAGCAAGGACATACAGATCATAGGGTGAAAAAAAAACTGGACTGCATACAAGTTACATTGCACAGGGTGTGCGCTAGGCAAGATCAACATTTGCAAGATCAGCATTATTTGAAGTTAGAAAATCCATTCATCATTCTAATAACAGCAGGGAAGAAGCTGTTCTTCAACCTGCCGGTGCATGTGTTCACGTTTCTATATTTCCTGCCTGATGGAAGAGGTTCAAGGAGAGCATTGCAGGGGTGCAATTGGTCTTCGATGATGTTGGCAGTCTTCCCATGGCTATGGGTTGTGTAAATTGAGTCCATGGATGGAAGTTTGGCTTTCACAATGGTCTGGGCTGTGCACACCACCTTCTGCAGTTTCTACGGTCCTGGGCAGTGCAGTTGCCATACCAAGCCATTATGCACCCAGAGAGTATGCCTTCAATGTTAAAGTTGGTGAGGGACATTCTGGACATGCTAGATTTCCTGAACTGCCTGAGGAAGAAAAGGTATTATTGCGCCTTCTTGACTGTCGAATCTATGTGGAAAGTCCAGGACAGGTTGTCGGTTATCGTCACTCCTAGGAACTTGACACTCTCCACCCTCTCAACCTCAGCACCATTGACGTAGATGGGGGTGTGTTCTCCTCCCTTCTTTCTGAAGTCAATGATCAGTTCTTTAATTTTGCTGACTTTGAGATAGAAGTTGTTCTCATCGCACCACGTCACCAAGCCGTCTATCTCCTTTCTGTATGCTGACTTGTCATCATTTGATATTTGTCCTACCGTGGTGGTGTCATCAACAGGCTTATAGATGAGATGTAGAAGAGCTGGACAATGTCCAGCTGACAACGGCAAGTAACATCTGCACCACACAAATGTCAGGCAATGACTATTGTCAATAACAGACAATTTGTCCCTTGCCCTTTGTTAGATAATGGTGTTACCATCACTGAATTTCCACACTATCAACATTTAGATGGTTACTATTGACCAGAAACTAAACTGAACTCGCTGCATAAGCAGAGAGGCTAGAAGAGCAGATCAGAGTCTTGGAATCCTGCAGTGAGTAACTCACCTCCTGACTCCCCACAGCCTTTCTACCATCTCCAAGGCAGAAGCCAGGAGTTTAATAGAATTTTCTCCTCTTTCCCAGATAAGTGCAGTTCCAACAACCCTCAAGAAGCTTGACATAATCCAGGACAAAGCAACCCACTTGATTGGCACCATACGCACAAACATCTCTTACTTCCACCACCAATGTTCAGCAGCAGTAGTGCGTATCATCTACAAGAAGCACTGCAGAAATTAACCAAGGCTCCTTCAACAATATTTTCCAAACCCACGACCACTACCATCTAGAAGGACAAGGGCAGCAGATACATGGGAACATGCCACTTGCAAGTTCCGAATCAAGCCACTCACCACCCTAACTTGGAAACATATTACCGTTCCTTCAGTGTTGCTGTGTCAAAATCCTGGAATTCCCTCCCCAACAGTATTGTGTCTCTACAACACACAGACTGCAGCAGTTCAAGAAGGCAGCTTACCACCACCTTCAAGGGCAATTCAGGACAGACAATAAGTATTGGTCCAACCAGCAATGCCCACATCTCACGAGTGAATAAAATAAAATGCCCTCTCTCTGTTCAGAAAAAAGGAGTCAGCACGTCAGTGCATTAAGTGGCACAGCGCTGAGATTAGATTGTTTCCATGTCTTCAACGACCACATGATATCTGAGTGTTGTATGGCACAAGCCTCATGATTGGCAGCAAGTTGAGAGCAGTCCTGAGGCATTTTTTTTGTTAAACTATTCCATCGTTGGTTAGCCTTCAACATTTCAGAGAGCATGCAGACTGCTAAACTGCCCTAAAATGCCTGAGTGTGCTGTAGGACAGCGTTTAACCTGACAGAGCCACAGTTTGTCCAGCTTTTCTCAGCAGGCTGAGAGACTGGGCATACGAATTTCCCCCTGTACGCTTTTCAGCCTTGAACGGCAATGCCCTCCCTAAAAGGTAGAATTACTACAGACACATGTGAAATCATCACTGATTCTCACACTCACAGGGCAGATATAAATGTGAATGGATGATATATGCCAGGCAGGTCCCTAACACAATACTTGCACATTGGTTGTAGCCTCCATGTTGTCCACATTAAAATGCCTATACAGTAGTCAACAGTGTGGTGATTCGAGGATCCATGACGTGTGAGGTTATCTGCAGTCAATGAGTTGGTCGTTTGTGAGAGATAAGCAATGCTTGAATATTACAGCTTCTTTCATCCTTGGAGTATCTGAAGAAATTGTTCATATTTCTGGTCTAAGTTACCACTACCACTTACAAATCTGCCCGATGCTACCAAACCTCTCCAAGCATCTTGACAGAGTTACTAATGGTTGAAAGCATGGCATGGCCTTCTGTCTGGAGCTGAGCAGGTACCTGGTCTCCACGAGGTCTCTGAATGCTAGTGACCAGGGACATTTCTTCCTCAGCCAGTTGCTGAGACATGTCAGCAATGCTCTCACCAGACTGCACGTCTGAGTATAATCTAGAAAGTGAACCCACTAGGGTCAAGTTATCTGGGCTAGTCGAAGATGCAGATGGAAGTATAGCCTTCTTTTAGGGTTGAGTGGCTTCCTCCTCAGAGGTGGAACTGAAGCTGAGGGTTGGTGATGCTGGCCACTTTTTGAAAGTATTTTGCTGGATCCTACTAGCGGCTTCAAAAGGCATGGAAGGAATTAGTTGTTTAAAAGGGTTACCAGCTTGTTCTGGATAATAACAAAGTAGCTAATGAGTTGGTGTTAAGGGGAGAGAAGGGCATTGCATCACGATGCAACTCACTAGGTTGGTTGGTAATTGAAGTCTCTGCAAACTCACATAAATAGCTGCCCTCTTGTACAGCCAACACCAGCATGTTTTTGTCATTGCAGGAGAGAAGCCTAACGTCCACCACTGCAGCTGGTCTATGTCCTCTTGGAACTCAGTGTTGAGAGATGTCCTTTCCTACAACAACATCAAAGGAGGGATTCAGTATGATTAAAGTGAATAGAAGAACAGGTACTAGTGATGCAGGGGTAGGACACCTGGTTAGATGACCCCAGTGAGTGAGTAAGAAGCATTGAGTGACTGACAGTTTATTGGTTTAGGAGGACGACTTTGCTGAGAGCGGCCGAGTGGATATGTTGCATTCAATAGTCAGAATTGCAGTCCTTAAGCCTTGATGAGAGTTGTGTATAGTAGTAGACTCAGTGGAGTGAGGAGTGGTGGTCCTGAGAGTGAGAGAAATCAGAAAAAATGGTGGCTCTCAACTTTGCAGAGCGCAGAAGATCATTCACCTGCCTCTTTACACTAATGGGATGGAAAAAGAATACCCCTCATTTCAACCATCTCATCCACCAGCACATCCAAGACCCTTTTGGCGAAGCAAGAAGTTGCTTCTTTTCTTGCCATATCTTTCACGAGAAAAATCTAGAGTGTGCAAGGCAGTTCCTGGCATGCAGGTTTGGAACTGGGGTTTCAATATGACATTACCTGCCTAAATGTATGCAAAATCCTGGCGGTAGCCATCATTTCCACTTCTCCAGTGCCACGATTCAATAAGAGGGCTGCTATAAAAGGCAGCTGTATAATTAATGAGCTGAAGATTTGACAATTGCATGAGAGAAGTCAACATGAGCCACGCTGAACTGCTCACCATCAAACACACTGAAATGCAAACACAATGGAACACACTCACTTTTTCATGCATATGTACATACACAGAAAGATGAATTGAAGAAATGTAACATGTATTTCTACTGTGAACCTAAATGCAAGTACTAAATCACATGTTCAAGTTTTAGTCTTTTAAGATACACACATTGCATGCTTATCTTTCTTGTGGGTCTTTGGATGAATAAAAGCTATAAGTCCCAAACTGTCAAAGTCACGGCCCAGCTCTTCTACAGACAAACCTTTGCAGGTGAAGACAAGTTAGGCCCTCTCCCTTTCCCACTCTGTCTGAGTTAACTGGTTGTTCAGGTAGTGTTCTATTCTTCTTAACAAAGGGATGGTCCCTCCTGGTCTGTTATTTTTCAGACTGACTTGTCTTTGACTGGCTCTTATAGTATTAAAATGTGTTAGTTGGTGTTAATTTTGATCATTTGATCACATAAATGCTACTTCTGTTGTCTACACAAACCATTTAAAGTAAAAGTATGACATTCATATATAATGGCATAATCAAGGTAGAGATTACTCACACCTGCTTGCGATAAACTAGTTTGTCTACAGCTCTCTTTGTTAAGTGTCCAGCAAACAGATAAAATTGAAAGCTTCGCACATGTTGTAAGTTTGTAAATACACAATCACCGGGATTTATAAAATTCACAAATGGTTGGGGTCAGCGGAAAGAGAAGAGTCATGTTTGAAGATGGGGTACAAATAACTTCAGATTTATAGACCTGTGTTGCATTCAAGTATGGTTACCAACTGAGAGCAATGAATTTATTCCCTAATTACTTTAATCATTCATTTCTCTTCATCCCTAAATGGACATTTGTCATTCTTTTTGCACCAGTGAAGCACTTACATGATTCATGCATATGAGCAGAGGAATTGAGAAAAGTCATACTTTCTAAATGGGGTATAGCTTGACTGTTTAGAAGAACCCAGTTCAGTAAAAAATCATTATTAATGATAGAATTCTCACTGATATTTCACTTTTTTAAAATCAATTTCGGTTTGGAGCTGTCAACTATGAACTGAAAGCTGAAGTCCCCTTCGGACTGCGACAGCAGCTTGCTTAAAAAATGTACAACAAACTGTTATTTGTTCATGACGCCAGGTCTTCGAGTTAATTGCAGGTTGTTTCTTGTTATGAAATAGTCTGCAGACGCTTTGACTCCAGCAGGCCTTATGTTTAACCAGACAAATGGGAATTGGTAGCAGCGAGTCTGGAGAGAACATGATCATCAGACTGAGTGAGGGACTGGAGTTTTCAAAATTGTTTTGAACTGGAGGTTTCCAAAAGGTGGACTTTAGCTGTTGATGCTACAGCATGAAGATATGAAAGCTCACTGCCTAACCATTCATTATCAATTTATTAAAAGTTCAGAGAATAGAATCTCAGTTCGAAGTATCAATTGAATATTTCTTGAAGCTACTGGAAGCTATCGCACACATCAACTGTGTCAGAAACCGAGCAGGATACAATCACACTTGCCTGTGAGATTATGAATCATGGAAACAGTTCAAGTAAACTGGCCAGTTCCATCTTATTTATTTTTTCCCTTCACTGTGCCTGTTAGTCAGTCTTTGAGCAAGAGAGGGCCTAGAATCAAATTAGTGTTACGAAGGGACAGACAGCCAAATCAAATCAGTCTCCCTGTCCCTGCAATTACACACAGTAAAATTAAAATATTCAATTAATCTCAATTGACGCAAAGGTTCCTAACCAGACTTTTTGAATGATCAATGCTAGACACAGGAATGTAAAGCTCAAACCAAAGATTTAATTTTATAATAATTCATCAATTTTAGCAGAGCCAAGTTAAACAACTAATTAATTAATTAGTCTAATATTTAAACCCAATTCTCTTTCATTTTTGCCTCTTCTCGCTCTCAAAGACAGCAAAACAAAAAGTTAAGAAATAAATCAAAATGCAAAAAATAAATGAGATGTAACTGGCAAGTTCACTTAAGCAGTCTCCACAATCCGTAACATCACTGGCACATGGGATATTGGATTATACCTTGCTTGGTTTATGGTGACACCAACAAATGCTGATAGCTTCCAATAGGCTCTGAGGAATATTCATTTAGTTCTTATAATTGAAATTCTATTTTCTGAACTTACAATAAGCTGATGATGAGAGGTCAACGCATTTTAATTTGACTGTGTTGCAAATACAGAAATACATTGAACTGATTTCGCTGTCTGACTCCATGTCCGAACGCCGACTAGAACCAGGAGTACTGGATAGTCACAGAGATTCATTCTCATGTTGGCCTAGTCATAAATATTAATAATCAGGGAGGAACAGATAACTTAACTGTCATTTAAAAAAATGCTGTTTCCTTATTTTGGTGAAAGACAAAAGGTGTGATCATTCAATGCTTCTCTTGCTTGTCTTCCATCCTCCATGTACTTCAGCTCAGCTTATGCGCCACACGTACTTTATTGAGTCCTCTGTACCTATCACTTCAGTCAAGTTGACGGCATTGACAACTGCTTCAAACATCTTTCCAATTCTGCTGCTTCTATTTAAATCATGTCTGGTACACACTTAAACCACTGCATAGTTTTATTCCTAGCTTAGTATTTAGCCGTTCTCACACAAGTGCAACCTCACTCCTCCACACCCAAATACAAATTCACCATTTCAATGAATCTGGTTTCTTTGACAACCCTCTCCTTTCACTCCATTATTGGAAGCTATTTTGGCAATAGATACCCTGTTTTCTCTCTTCCGTTTATTTCGTTACTCTTAAAACAGCAAAGAACAATGCAGCACAGAACAGGCCCTTCGGCCCACCAAGCCTGTGCCAATTCCTAATCCTTATTTGGACCTGCTACTTAATGTCCAAATGCAGTTTCTATCCCTCTGTTTGCCTCCTGTTCATGTGTCTATCAAGATGCGCCTTAAACATTGCCAATGGAGGTGGTGGAAGCAGGCAATGAGTTCCAGGCTCCCACCAGCCTATATATAAAATATTTTCTCCCGCACTTCTCCGCTAAACTTTCCCTCCCTCTGTAAAAACTGAAAGAACTGTGGATGCTGTAAATCAGGAACAAAAACAAAGTTGCTGGAAAAGCTCAGCAGGTCTGGCAGCAACTGTGAAGGAAAAAACAGAGTTGACGTTTCGGGTCCGGTGACCCTTCCTCAGAGATCCTCTCTCACCTTGCACCTGTACCCTCTTGTAGTTGACCTTTCCACCCTGGGAAAAAGCCTCTGACTATCCATCCTTTCTATGCCTCTCATAATTTTGTAGACCCCTATCCGGTCAACCCTCAGCCTCCGTTATTCCAGTAAAAGCAATCCAAGTTTATTCAAAGATAAAAGGTACTGCAGATGCTGGAGAATCCGAGATAACAAGCATGGGGCTGGATAAACACAGCAGGTCAAGCAGCATCATAGGAGCAGGAAAACTTGACGTTTCGGGCCTAAACCCTTCATCAGAAATGGGGGAGGGGAAGAGGGTTCTGAAATAAATAGGGAGAGAGGGGGAGGCGGATAGAGGATGGATAGAGGAGAGGATAGGTGGAGAGGAGGCAGACAAGTCGAAGAGGCGGGGATGGAGCCAGTAAAGGTGAGTGTAGGTAGGGGGGTAGGGAGGAGATAGGTCAGTCCAGGGAGGACGGACAGGTCAAGGGGGCGGGATGATGTTAGTAGATAGGAGATGGGGGTGTGGCTTGAGGTGAGAGGAAAAACAGGTTAGGGAGGTGGAGATGAGCTGGGCTGGTTTTGGGATGCAGGGGTAGGTTTAAGAACGGCAGACTGCCACGTGCAGTGCCTGACTTGGATGTGTCTGAAGTCTTGGAGCTTGACTTCCCTACGTCATCCTACAAATGGTCTTGGAGGTTTGGCCTAGCAGGGGAGTGTAGCTACGTCATATACCCTAGACCGGCGGAGCGGTCCTCTTCTAGGGGGTCATCCTCTGCGACCGAGCGCTGAACTTCGGGAGGGACGCACATGGAGCTGTGAGGGAAGGGGGACACCCGCCTAGCCAGCCAGATCAGCCGAATCAATTGAAGGGTTTAGGCCCGAAACGTCAAGTTTTCCTGCTCCTATGATGCTGCTTGACCTGCTGTGTTCATCCAGCCCCATGCTTGTTATCTTGGTTTTGGGATGCGGTTGGGGGAGGGGAGATTTTGAAGCTTGTGAAATCCACATTGATGCCATTGGGCTGCAGGGTTCCCAGGCTGAATATGATTTGCTGTTCCTGCAGCCTTCGGGTGGCATCACTGTGGCATTGTAGGAGGCCAAGGATGGACATGTCATCTGAGGAATGGGAGGGGGAGTTGAAATGGTTCGCGACTGGGAGGTGCAGTTGTTTGTTGCGAACTGAGCGCAGGTGTTCTGCAAAGCGGTCCCCAAGCCTCCGCTTGGTTTCCCCGATGTAGAGGAAGCCACAACGGGTACAGCGGATGCAGTATACCACATTGGCAGATGTGCAGGTGAACCTCTGCCTGATGTGGAATGTCTTCTTGGGGCCTGGGATTGGGGTGAGGGAGGAGGTGTGGGGGCAGGTGTAGCACTTCCTGCGGTTACAAGGAAAAGTGCCGGGTGTGGTGGGGCTGGAGGGGAGTGTGGCGCGGAGAAGGGAGTCGCGGAGGGAGTGGTCCCTCCGGAAGGCAGATAAGGGTGGGGAGGGAAAGATGTCTTTGGTGGTGGGGTCTGACTGTAGATGGCGGAAGTGTCGGAGGATGATGCGTTGGATCCGGAGGTTGGTGGGGTGGTATGTGAGGACGAGGGGGATTCTTTTTTGATTATTGTTGCGGGGACGGGGCGTGAGGGATGTGTTCCGGGAAATGCGGGAGACAAGTTTATTCAAAACTTTCTTTTAAACTCAGCTCTTTAGATCAAACCTTTGCTTAATCTTTCTAACCTTTATCTCTTAGCTTGCTGTCTGGAATTCATTAGGTTTCTGTACTTTTCGACTTTGGAGACAGTACATAAATGCAAGTTGTGTAATTAGGATTGGGCATTTTCTGAATTCAGAATATCAGCATGAACCTTTAGCTTGAAATGACAGAAGGAGATCTAATAAGTCAAAAATTCTCCTACAGTTAAGGTGTAAATGAAGCGTTCAAGTAGAATGTGATCTTGCTGGGATGTTCAGGTGAACACTGTCCATTTATTTTTACATCAGCCAATTTGATCCAAATGTGAAGCGCAAGGACTGTGATATGTGACTCATCAAAAATCTTTAGTTTATCTAGATAGCACATCTGAATAAAGGAAATTTCTTTTTAAGAACAGAGGATTTTTGTGCACAAAGAGCAAACAGAGCCCTGAAGAACAAGAAATTTTTGAATTTTTCTTATCTCAACATGATCAATATTAAGAAAACGTATGGGATGCTAAGGGCAAAAGAGATACTCCATAGCAATATAAACCTGAAACAGGTTAGAATCCACATGTGTGTCATCAAAGCACATCATTATATCTCAATCACTTCTCAGAACATGTCAATTATTTAACAGGCAACTTACTGCTATAAATAAGAGAAGAATACCTGTACAACTTTTAAAATGGCTGAAAATTAACTTCCATGGTTATATTACATTCTGTTCCTCAAGTAGCCACTTAGTTCTCCAGAAACCAGTACAAAAGGTATTCTCAGCTGTCAATGCTTGCTTTCTTTTAACTTTCCCAGCACATGGAAGTGCCGGTGTTGGACTGAGATGGACAAAGTCGGGAACGACAATACCAGGATATAGTCCAACAGGTTTATCTGAATTCACACATTTTCGAAGTGCTGCTTCTTCGTCAGGTAAAGTGGAGGGAAGCACATAGGCACAGAATTTGTAAACGGAGAAATCATTGCAAGATAGTTCCAGTTAATTAGGAGCGTCAAAAGTTAGTACAAATGGTGTGTGTGGAGCGTCGACAGGCTGTATTACAAGCCTTTGCAGGTGATCAAATAGGGGGCAGTGATGGCCTAGTGGTATTATTGCTGGACTGTTAATCCAGAGACCTAGATAGCATTCTAGAAAGCATCCCAGGGACCCAGGTTCGAATCCCGCCACAGCAGATGGTGGAATTGGAATTCAATAAATATCTGCAATTAAGAATCTGATGATGACTGTGAATCTATTGCTGATTGTTGGAAAAACCTATCTGGTTCACTAATGTCCTTAAGGGAAGGAAACTATCATACTTACCTGGTCTGACCTACATGTGGCTCCAGACACACAGCAATGTGGTTGATTCTTAACTGCCCTCTGGACTATTAGGAAAGGGCAATAAATGTCTAACCCTGGAATTCTGTCATCCCGTGAATGAAGAAATAAAGTTTTTGCAGGTGATCAAAAGTGTCAAACAATGTGAGTAAAGTGTCAACAGCTGAATTGCAAGTGAACCTATGATCTGATTAATTAAGGCAGAGAGATAATTTAGATAATTACAAAATATCAAAAATAAGATGGTGTTAGAGACAAACCAAATAGCTGGAATGACATGAGATAGTAGGAACCGCAGATGCTGGAGAATCTGAGATAATCTGAGATAACAAATTCTTCAGATTTTCTGAAGAAGGGTCTAGGCCCGAAATGTCAGCTTTCCTGCTCCTCTGATGCTGCTTGGCCTGCTGTGTCCATCCAGCTCTACACCTTGTTACCTTAGCTGGAATGACATGATAGGTATTGGAGTCACATGATGAGGGTCTAAGCAATGTAATAAGTAATTGAAAACTGTACAAACTAATTAAGGTAGAGAGATCATAACAATTTATCAAGGGTATGGTGTCAAAACAGAATAGTAAGGAAGATTTTACAAACACAGAACAGCATGGTGGGGTTATATGTAACGCAACATGACCCCAGGATCACGGTTGAGGCCATTTTCATGGTATGGAACTTGGCTATCAGTTTCTACGTGGCAATTCTGCATTGTTATACATCTCATAGGCTGCCTTGGAAGGCACTTACCCAAAGATCAGACGCTTGCAGACCGGGAGGGAACACTCCTGCATGGGGATTGTTGCATGGTGTGCATTTATCCATTGTTGTAGTGCCTGCATGGTCTCACCAATATACCATGCCTTGGGGTAATCTTTCCTGCAGCACATGAGGTGGACAATGTTGGCAGAATCACACGAGTGCCTACCATGTACGTGGTACATGTGGTTCCACATTTGATAGCAGTATGAATGTTGGTGATCTGACATGTACTGCAGATGTTGCCGTGGCAGGGTTGTGTGGTGTTGCGGTCACTGTTCTCCTGAAGGCTAGGTAGTTTGTTGTGAACGATGGTCTGTTTGAGATTTAGTGGTTGTTTGAAGGTGAGAATTGGAAGTTTAGGGATGGACCTGGAAAGATGTTCATCATCATCAATGTCATCTTATAGGCTGCAAAGAACATGGCGCAGTTTCTCCACTCTGGGGAACTACTGGGCGAAAAAGGGTAGCCCATTGGACATGTCCAATGTTTGTCTTTGGAGGAGATCATTGTGGTTTTTCGCTATGGCACACTGGAACTGGCGATCGATGAGTTGAGCATCATATCCCATTCTTATAAGGGCATCTTTCAGCAGCTATAGATGTCTGTCACATTCCTCCTCGTCTGAGCAGATCCTGTGTACATACAGGGCTTGTCTGTAGGGGATGGCTTCATTAACATGGTTCGAGTGGAAGCTAGAGAGGTGAAGTGTCATGAGGTTATCCACGGCTAAGTAACCCAGCTGGTTAACTTCTAATCCACAACTAACTTGTAGTCGTGGCCAAGTGTAAGGCGATGGATTAGAAATCGATTGCTCCCACATAGGTTTGAATCCTGCTGACTACGATCCATGGTGCTGTTGCTTTAATGAATCAAGTTCCCACAAGTTGCCAATAGAATCAAACACACTCGCAATTTCTCTTTTGACAAGGTCCCTCATGGCACACGGGTACAAAAGGTGAAGTCACATGGTATCAGAGGTGAGCTGGCAAGATGGATACAGAACTGGGAAACAGAGGGTAGCAGTGAAAGAATGCTTTTCGGAATGGTGGGTAGTGATTAGTGGTGTTCCATAGGGATCAGTGCTATTCGTGGTCTACATAAATGATTCGGAGGAAAATGTGGCTGCTAAGTTTGCAGACAATACAAAGATTGGTGGAGTTGTAGGTAGTGAGGAGGATTGTCAGAAGATATGGTAGGATATAGATCAATTGGAGGCATGGGCAGAGAAACGGCAGATGGAGTTTAATTCGGACAAATGTGAGGTGATGTATTTTGGAGATGTGGAGTCTAACAGTCTACCGATAGTCAGTACATTTACTCTACCAATTATTAAATTATTTTGCACCTTCTACTCAGTAAAAACAAATTATTTTCCCCCACCCCCAACCTTTAACAAACAAGCCACACACGCTCATTGTCAGGTAGAATTCATAATAGGGCATATGAACGTCTTCATTCTTCTCCTTTACCTTAGATCAAGAGCAATCAGACGTAAGCTTCTAAATTCTGTATGTATGTCGTTTCTTTAAACAGAAATCATTCTTAACATAATTGCAAGTAAACCGTAGTGGCTTCAAATCAAAGGTGGTTAGAGATAAACTCCTCCTAGAGGTCTCAAACAACTTAACGAATTTGATGCACCATCAGATCAATGATTATTGCAACTTTGGTGCTGTCGCACAAAAGCACACCATCACACCATCACAAAACAATTACACAATTATTTAATACATTTACATTTCTGGATAGACTTAAAATTGTGCATTTTCCTATTTTTCTTGTTTGAGGATGAGATTAGAAATGTGCAACATACCTTTCCAAAATTTTTGACAGCAATTTTTAACTTTTGCGTTTTAGTATTTTATATGTGGAAGATCGCGTACTTCAGTTTTAGCTTCAAACTAAATCATTACCTTTCTACGAAAACTGAAAACAAAACCTCTTCCAGCAAGAGAAAGGGAAATGCAGCCACATAAATATGCTTCAGAAATGTACTCACCAAAGTTAACACCTGAAGCTTCAGCAAAAACGCAGATGTGTATTTACATACTTTCTTTCTCGACCATCGGACATTACAACATGCTTAATAATCAATTAAGTAAATTTTGAATTGCAGTTAGTCGTAAACATCAGAAAGGCTGTCGATGTACAGAACTGCAGGAGATGTGGGAGATATTAAACGAGTATTTTGCATCAGTGTTTACTGTGGGAAGAATATGCCAAAACATTCAATGTACAGCACTTGGGGTGAATGGGATCGAAGGTTATAAGAAGAAAGCAGGATTAGGCTATTGATCATGAAGAATGGCAGAGCAGGCCCATAGGGTCAAATGGCCTCATCCTGCTCCTATCTTCTGTTTCTATGTCAGCTAGAGAACTTGGGGAAATAAATAGTGACATCCCGAAAAATGTCCATATTTCAGAGGAGTGGTGCTGGATGTCTTATAACACATAAAGGTGGATAAGTTCCTGACAGCTAATCAGGTGTACCCTGGAACTCTGTGGGAAGTTATAGAAGTGATTGCTGGGCCCCTTGCTGAGATATTTCTATCATTGATAGCCACAGGTAAGGTGCTGGAAGACTGCAGGTTGGCTAGCATGGTGCCATTACTTAAGTAAGATGTTAAGGAAACGCCAGGAAACTACAGACAGTGAGCCTGATGTTGGTGGTGGACAGCTTGTTGGAGGGAATCCCGAGGGAAGGTATAACATGCATTTGGAAAGGCAAGGAACGATTAGGGATAGTCAGCATGGCTTTGTGCATGGGAAATTGTGTCTCACTAACTTGATTGAGTTTTTGAAGAAGTAGCAAAGAGGACTGATGAGGGCAAAGCGGTGGACGTGATCTATATGCACTTCAGTAAGGCGTTCGACAAGGTTCCTCACAGTAGACTGGTTGGTGAGGTTAGGTCAGTGCATTGAGTATAGAAGTTGGGAGGTCATGTTGCGGCTGTACAGGAGACTGGTTAGACCACTTTTGGAATACTGCAATCACTCCTGGTCTCCCTGCTATATGAAGGATATTGTGAAACTTGAAAGGGTCCAGAAAAGGTGTTCAAGGATGTTGCCGGGTTGGAGGGTTTAAGCTATAGGGAGAGGCTGAATAGACTGAGGCTATGTTCCCTGGAGCAGCAGAGGCTGAGGGGTGATCTTATAGAAATTTATAAAATCATGAGGGGCATGGATAGGGTGAATAGACAAGGTCTTTTGCCAGAGTGGGGGAGTCCAAAACTAGAGGGCATAGGTTTAAGTTGAGAAGGGAAAGATTTAAAAGGAACCTCTGAGGCAACTTTTTCACACAGATGGTGGTGTGTGTTGGAATGAGCTGCCAGGGGAAGTAGTGGAGGCTGGTACAATTACAACATTTAAAAGGCATCTGGATGGGTACATGAATAAGAAGGGTTTAGAGGGATATGAGCCAAATACTGGCAAATGGGACTACATTTATTTAGGATATCTGGTCGGCATGGAAGAGTTGGACTGAAGGATCTGTTTCCAAGCCGTTCACAACTACGACTCTAGGCTTTTTATTCATTCATTCATTTTATGAGATGCGGGCATCGCTGGCTGGCCGGCCTGCATATATTGCCCATCCCTAGTTGCCGTTGAGAAGGGTAAGCTGTCTTCTTGAACTGCTGCAGTCCATCTACTGTGAGTTGACCTATTATGCCAGTAACGAGAGAATTCCAGGATTTTAACCCAGCGACACTGAAGGAACGGCAATGTATTATTTCCAAATCAGGATGGTGAGTGGCTCTAAGGAGAACTTGAAGGTGGTGGCGTTCCCATGTCTCTGCTGCCCTTGTCCTTCTAAAGGGAAGTAGTTGTGGGTTTGGAACATATTGTCTGAGGATCTTTTGTGAATTTCTGCAAAACATCAGTTTTACATAGCACACGTTGCTGCTACTTATCGTCAATGGAGCAGTGAAGAGATCCTTGTGGGTGTAGTACCAATCAAACAGGCTACTTTGTCCTGGATGGTGTCAAGCATCTTAAATGCTGCTGTGGCTACACCCATCCAGACAAGTGGCAGTATTCCATCACACTCCTGGCTTGTGCCTTGTAGATTGTGGACAGGCTTTGGGGAGTCAGGAGGTCAGTTACTCACCGCAGTATTCCTGGCCTCTAACCTGCTGTTGTAGCCACTGCATTTATGTGGTGAGTCCAGTTGAGTTTCTAAATAATGATAACTTCCAGGACATTGATAGCGAGGGATTCAGTGTTGGTAACACTCTTGAATGTCAAGGGACAGTGGTTAGATTGTTTCTTATTGGTGATGGTCATAGCCTGGCATTTGTGTGGCACAAATATTACTTGACATGGGTCAGGCCAAGCCTGGATATTGTCCAGATCTTGTTGTATTTGGATATGGACCGCTTCACTATCTGAGGAGTTACGAATGGTGTTGAACATTGTTGCACAATCGGCAAACATCCCCACTTCTGACCTTGTAAGGGAGGGAAGGTCATTGATGACACAGCTGAAGATGATTGAACCTAGGACACTACCCTGAGGAACTCCTGCAGAGCTGTCCTGGAGCTGAGATGACTGACCTCCAACAGCCACAACCATCTGTGTGTCAGGCATGACTAACCACCGGAGAGTTTGTCCCTGATACCCCTGACTGCAGTTTTGCTAGGGCTCCTTGATGCCACACTCAGTGAAATGTAGCCTTGATATCAAGAGCTGTCACTCTCACCTCACCTCTAGAATTTTGTCCATTTTTGAGCCAAGGCTGTAATGAGGTCAGGAGCTGAGTGGCCTGAAGGAACCCAAACTAGGATCACTGAGCAGGTTATTGCTGAGCAGGTGCTGCTTGATAGAAACTGTCAGCAACAGTGCTATCACTTTACTGATGATTGACAGTAGACTGATGGGGCGATCACTGGCCGGTTAGATTTGTCCTGTTTTTTATGTACAGAACGTACTTGGGCAATTTTCCAAATTATCAGACAGACGCCAATGCTGTAACTCTACCAGAGTAGCTTGGCTAGGGGAGTGGTAAGTTCTAGAGCACAAGTCTTCAGTACTATTGCCGGAATGTTATCAAAGCCTATTGCTCTTGCACTATCCAGTGCCTCCAGCCATTTCTTGATATCACGTACAGTGAATCAAACTGGCCGAAGACTGGCATCTGTGATACTGGGGACCATTAGAAGTTGTTGAGATGGAACATCCACTCGATACTTCTGGCTGAAGATTGTTGTGAAAGCTTCATCCTTATCATTTGCACTGAACTGCTGGGCTCTTCCATCATTGAGGATAGGAATATTTGTGGAATCTCATCCTCCAGTGATTTTTTTAATTGCCCACTACCATTCATGGCGTTTGGTATGCTTGCCTTTATTGGTCAGTGCATTGAGTATAGGAGTTAGGAGGTCATGTTGTGGTTGTACAGGACATTGGTTAGGCCACTTTTGGAACACTGCATTCAGTTCTGGTCTCCCAGATGGAGTAAAGATGTGAAACTTGGAAGGGGTCAGAACAGATTTCCAAGGATGTTGCCAGGGTTGAAGGGTTTGAGCTATAGAGAGAGGCGGAATAGCTGGGGCTATTCTCGCTGGAGCATCAGAGGATAAGGGGTGACCTTATAGAGGTTTCTAAAATTTTGAGAGGCATGGATAGGATAAATACACAAGGTCTTTTACCCAGGGTGGGGGAGTCCTAAACTAGAGCACATAGGTTTAAGATGAGAGGGGAAAGATTTAAAAGGGTCCTAAGGGGCAACTTTTTCATGCAGAGGGTGGTGCATGTTTGGAATGAGCTGCCAGAAGTGGTGGAGGAGGCTGGTACACTTACATTCAAAAGGCATCTGAATGGATATATGAATAGAAGGGTTTAGATGGATATAGGCCAAATGCTGGCAAATGGGGCTTGATTAATTTAGGATATCTGATCGGAATGGACAAGGTGGGCTGAAGGGTCTGCTTCCATGCTGTATAACTCTATGATTCTCTGACTGCATGACTGGATGTGGCAGGACTACAGAGCTTTGATCTGACCCATCAGCTGTAGGACTGCTTAGCTCTGTCTATCACTTGTTGCTTATGTTATTTGGCATGCAAGTAGTCCTGTTTGGTGGCTTCACCAGGTTGACACTTCATCTACAGGTAGGCCTGGTACAGCTCCTGGTATGTCCTCCTGCACTCTCCATGCAACCAAGGTTGATGCCCTGGCTAATGGCAATGGGTGAGTGGGGGAATATGCCGGGCCATGTGGTTACAGATTGTGCTGGTATATAATTCTGCTGCTGTTGATGGCCCACAGCACCTCATGGATGCCCAGTCTTGAGTTGCTAGATCTGTTTGAAGTTCATTCCATTTAGCACGGTGATAGTGCCACACAACAAGATGAAAGGTATTCTCAATGAGAAGGTGGGACTTTGTCTCTACACTGACTGTGCGACGGTTGCTCTTACTGAAAATGTCAGGGACAGTTACATCTGCAGCTGGCAGACTGATAAGGATGAGGTCAAGTATGTTTTTCCCTCTTGTTGGTTCCCTCACCACCTGCCGCATACCCAATCGAGCAACTATGTCCTCCTTTTGGACCCGACCAGCTGGACTGGTAGTACTGCTGCTGAGCCCAGTCTTCATGGACACTGAAATCCCCTGCCCAGAGTACATTCTGTGCCCTCGCCATCCTCAGTACATCCTCCAAGTGTTAGTCAACATGGAGGAGCACCAATTCACCAGCTGAGGGAGGATGGTGCATGCTAATCAGCAAGAAGCGTCCTTGCCCATATTTAACCTGAAGCCATGAGTTCTCATGGGGTCCAGAGAAAATGTTGAGGACTCCCAGAGCAACTCCCACCCAACTGTATACCACTGTGCTGCCACTTCTGCTAGCTCTGTCCTGCTGGTGAGACAGGACATATCCAGGAACGGTTATGGTGATGTCTGGGACATAGTCATACTCATGGAATCATGCCTTACAGACAATGTCAGGCAGTTGCTTGACTAGTCTGTTGACAGCTCTCCCAATTGTGGCATCAATCCCCATATGTAAGTGAGGAAGATTTTGCAGGGTTAACAGGGTTTTTTCTGCTTTTGTCTTTTCTGGTGCCTAGGTGATCCGCCCAGTTTCATTTCTTTTACTGTTTATACCAATCGCTATAACAGAATGGCTTGCTAGGCCATTTCAGAGGGCAAATTGAGAGTCAACCACGTTGTTATGAGTTCATGGGTATAAAACCTGGCTATCAGTCTCTGCTCGGCAATTCTGCATCATCATGCATCTCAGAGTCCGTCTTGGAGGATGCTTACCTGAAGATCGGAGGCCAAATGCACTTGACCACTAAAGTGTTCCCCAACTGAGACGGAACGTTCCTGTCTGGTGATTGTTGCGCAGTGTCCATTCAACCATTGTCATAGTGTCTGCATGGTCTCGCCAATATACCATGCGTCAAGTCATCCTTGCTTGCAGTGTATGTGATAGGCAACATTGGCCGAGACATGCGAGTATCTGCCGTTAATGTGATAGTTGGTGTTCTCACATGTAATGGTAGTATCCAAGTCAATGGTTTGACATGCCCTGCTATGGCAAGGTTGTGTGGTGCTGTGGTCGATGTTGTCCTGAAGGCTTGGGTAGTTTGCTGTGAACAATGGTCTGTTTAAGGTTTGGTGGTTGTTTGCAGGTGAGAAGTGGAGGCGTAGGGAAGATCTTGGCGAGATGCTCATCGTCATCAATGACATGTTGATGGCTACAAAGAACATGGGGAAGTACTGGACGATGAAGGGTACTCTACCGGTCTTATCCTGTGTCTGTCTTCTGAGGAGGTCATTGCAGTTTTTCGATGTGGCATGTCAGAACAGGTGATCGATGAGTTGAACATCATATCCCATTCTTATGGGGGGAGTCTTTCAAAGTCTTCAGGTGTATGTCGCATTCCTCCTCATCTGAGCAGATCCTGTGTATGCGCAGGACCTGTCCATAGGGGATGGCTTTTTCAATATATTTAGGGTGAAAACAAGAGAAGTGCAGCGTTGTGAGGTTATCTGCAGGCTTGTGGTAGAGTGAGGTACTGAGGTGTCTACCCTTGATGAAGTACGAGAGTCCAAGAATGAGCCTGATTCCAAAGAGTAGTCCATGGTAAGTCTGATGGTGGGATGAAACTCTCTGATATCACTAGAACGATTGCATAGTGATTCCTCACCATGAGTCCAAAGGAAGAAAATATCAATGTGTCTGGTGTAAAGTGGTGGTCAGAGGTCCTGCGCAGCAAAGAAGTCCTGCCCGAACTTCTGCATGAAAATGCTGGCATATCGGGATGGAAATATGGCCCTCATGGCTGTTGTGTGTGTGTGGATAAAGAACTGGTTGTCAAAGGCGGAGACGTTGTGGTCAAGGATGCAGTGGATGAGTTGTTGGAATGCCAGATACTCTTGTGACTCAGCCCATGTTGTCTACTTCATACACTGCAAGCAAGGAGGCCCCGAAGCATGGTACATTGGCGCGACCAAACAGATGCTACGAGAACGGATGAATGGACAATGCTTGACAGAAATGCTCCCTCTCAGTCGAGGAACACTTCAGTGGTCAAGGGCAATCAGCCTCCAAAGTTAGGGTAAGCATCCTCAAAAGGTGAGCTCTGAGATACACAACATAGAATCACCGGAGACTGACAGCCAAGTTTCATACCCATGAAGATGGCCTCAACAGAGATCTTGGTTTCATGTTGCATTATGGGTGCCTCCACCACACTGTTCTCTATCTGTAAATTCATCCTAACCATCCTGATATGACAGCATCACCATGAAAAAAATCGTTGTGATCTCTCTACCCTAAATAATTAGTACAATTTAATTTACTGATTATACTCACTCTCAGGGGACTCAGGTGCACATACACACGCTCACACATACACCCACCCCGTCTCGCCCGGTCACACACACACGCACGCTCCATCTCTCACACAAACACACAAGTTCCATCACTCTCCCTCTCTCACACACACACACTCCGTCTCTCTTTCTCACACACACACACACTCCGTCGCTCTCTCTCTCTCTCACACACACACACACACACACTCAGTCTCTCTCTCTCTCTCACACACACACACACACACTCCGTCTCTCTCTCTCTCACACACACACACTCTGTCTCTCTCTCTCACACACACATACACTCCGTCTCTGTCTCTCTCACAAACACACACACACACCTTCTCTCTCTCTCTCACACACACACACACTCCGTCTCTCTCTCTCACACACACACACACTCCGTCTCTCTCTCTCACACACACACTCCGTCTCACAGTCTCTCACACAGTCTCTCTCTCTCTTTCTCTCTCTCTCACACAC
>JAHRHZ010000068.1:7913369-7984912 GCA_024137785.1 Ginglymostoma cirratum | reverse complement strand
CCCAACCGCATCCCAAAACCAGCCCAGCTTGTCCCTGCCTCCCTAACCTGTCCTTCCTCCCACCTTAAGCCCCACCCCCATCTCCTACCTACTAACCTCATCCCGCCCCCTTGAACTGTCCATCCTCCCTGGACTGACCTATCCCCTCCCTAACTCCCCACCTACACTCGCCTCTACTGGCTCCATCCCAGCCTCTTTGACCTGTCTGTCTCCACTCCACCTATCTTCTCCTCCATCCATCTTCTATCTGCCTCCCCGTCTCTCCCTATTTATTTCAGAACCCTCTTCCCCTCCCCCATTTCTGAAGAAGGGTCTAGGCCCAAAACGTCAGCCTTCCTGCTCCTCTGCTGCTTGGCCTGCTGTGTTCATCCAGCTCTACACCTTCTTAACTATAGGCCAGTCAGCTGAACTTTGGTAGTGGGGAAAATGCTTGAATCTACCATTAAGGAAGCAATAGCGAGACATCTGGATATAAATTGTCCCATTGGGAACACCCAGCATGTGTTCATGAAGGGTAGGTCATGTTTAACTAATTTGGTGGAATTCCTTGAGGACATTACTTGCATGGTGGACAATGGGGAACCTGTGGATGTGGTGTATCTGGATTTCCAGAAGGCATTTGACAAGGTGCCACACCAAAGGCTGCTACATAAGATAAAGTTGCATGGTATTACAGGTAATGTATTGGCATGGATAGAGGATTGGTTGACCAGTAGAAAGCAAAGAGTAGGGGTAAATGGGTGTTTTTCTGGTTGGCGGTCAATGGCTAGTGGTATGCCTCAGGGATCAGTGTTGGGACTGCAATTGTTTACAATTTACATAGATGATTTGGAGTTGGGGACTAAGTGTGGTGTGTCAAAATGTGCAGATGACACTAAGGTGAGTAGTAGAGCAAAGTGTGCAGAAGACACTGAAAGTCTGCAGAGGGATATAGGTAGCCTAAGTGAGTGGGCAAAGGTCTGGCAGATGGAGTACAATGTTGATAAGTGTGAGGTCATCCATTTTGGTAGGAATAACAGGAAAATGGACTGTGTTTTAAATGGTAAAAAATTTGTAGTATGCTGCTGTGCGAAGGGACTTGGGTGTCCTTGTGCATGAAACGCTAAAAGTAGGATTGTAGGTGCAGCAGGTAATTAAAAAGGCAAATGGAATTTTGTCTGCCATTGCTAGAGGGATGGAGTTTAAAAACAGGGAGGCTATGCTGCAGCTGTATAGGGTCCTGGTGAGGCCACACCTGGAGTACTGTGTGCAGTTTTGGTCTCCTTACTTGAGAAGAGATATACTAGCACTGGAGGGGGTGCAGAGGAGATTCACTCGGTTGATTCCGGAGTTGAGAGGGTTGGATTATGAGGAGAGACTGAGTAGACTGGGATTATACTCATTGGAATTCAGAATAATGAGGGGAGATCTCCTAGAAACATAAGATTGTGAAGGGAATAGATAAGGTGGAGGCAAGGAGGTTGTTTCCACTAGCAGGTGAAACTAGGACTAGAGGGCATCGCCTCAAAATAAAGGGAAGCAGATGTAGGACTGAGGTCAGGAGGAACTTGTTCACCCAAAGGGTTGTGAATCTGTGGAATTCCCTGCCCAGTGAAACGGTAGAAGCTACCTCGCTGAATGTTTTTAAGGCAAGGCTAGATAAATTTTTGAACAGTGGAGGAATTAAGGGATATGGTGAGTGGGCGGGTAAGTGGAGCTGAGTCTCAAAAAGATCAGCCATGATCTTTATTAAATGGCGGGGCAGGCTCGAGGGGCCAGATGGCCTACTCCTGCTCCTAGTTCCTGTGTTCTTATGTGGAGCTGGATGAACACAGCAGGCCAAGCAGCATCAGAGGAGCTGGAAGGCTGATGTTTCGGGCCTCGACCCTTCTTCAGAAGTCTCTAGGCCTGAAACGTCAGCTTTGCTGCTCCTTGAAGGCTGCTCGGCCTGCTGTGTTCATCCAGCTCTACACCTTGTTATCTCAGATTCTCCAGCATCTGCAGTTCCTACTATCTTTGTGTATTGGCCAAGTTTTGCAGGTCAGTGATAAAAGGTATTTGCCTAAAGTTCTAAAAAAGTTGTCCATGCAATTTACCCCTCGCGCACAATTTTTTTTCAGTAGTCTGTTATTTTGAATTTGGTGTCACTTGAGGGAAGGATGTTATCCAGCAACAACTGAGCAGGTGGGTTGATCAACCAAAGAGACCAAGTGACATTTAAAGCAGGAACCTACTTTCTGATGATGGTTAAAATTAAGATTGTGACATTCACATGAAGTGTTATGGGTTTGTGCTTTTCTTTATATTAAAAAAAAACCTAGTTTCAATTCTCCAGGTAAAATCGTCTTTTATCGGCCGGAGAAAAGAGAAATTGGTCACAATTAATTGTGTGACTGTATACTTGTAATTAAACGGTTACCCTGATTGGAATTAGACTTAAAATTTTTAATATATATTTTATAGCTGGAATAGTGTGTATAAAGCTGATATTCATATCAAGTTACTAATTCCGTACTCATTGCATCTGCACAAGCTGCAACATTTCTTGGTAGTCCGCAGAGATTCTTTCCACTAAGAAAGAGACTCAAGGGAAGAGTACACCATCTGTGGCTAGCTAAGGAAGTTTGAAGATAGTGCCAAGTTGAAAGAAGAAAACATAATCGCATGAAGGTTAGTGATGGGTCTGGATATTGCACAGAATATGAATAGTAGCAAAGAATGTCAAAAATACAAAATTAGAGGTATCAGAAAAGCCAATTAGAAATATTGAAAGTTTCTAAGGGCATTTAAACAGAGTAATTAAGGTGAGCGTTAGGCCTCTAGAGAGTAAGTCTGGGGGATTAATGAAAATCATGAAATGGCACTCGAATCAAACAGCTATTTTGTATCTGTCTTCACTATATAAGATGTAGATAACACTATCAAAATATTTGTAAATCAAAAGGTGAAAGAGAAGGGGGAACTTAAAACAGTTACAATCAACAAGGAAAGAGCGTACTAAGGAAACAGCACCAAAGGCTGCCAGATGGCCTGCATTCTAAGGACTCAAGGTAATTGGCTGCTGAGGTAGTGAGTGCATTGGTTTTAATTTCCTGTTAAAGGTTGCTGCACAAGATAAGAGGACATAGTGTTAGGTGGTAGGTAATGTATCAGTGTATAAAGGAATTGGTTAGTTTCCAGGAAGTAGAATGGGAGTGAGAGATTGCTGCTGAAATATGTCATGTGACATCCTGAGGAGTGGGCTGACGCTGAATCAGTCTGGTGTCCTGTGGGCTGGAAGGGCACCTCCTATGTATGTAGAAGTGGTGGCGGTAGGCTTGCTGTCGTGTGGCTCTGGTGAGTGGTCCCTGCTACAGATGTCTGAAAACAGGGTGGTACTGGAAGAGGCCCATATTCAGAATAACTGATTTGTGCTAAAATGGCATCCAACAAATCATCGACAGTTATGTACTGCCACACCAAGTTTTTCAGCCCTAATAACTCTTTGATGTTAAAGCAAACCAACATTTAAAGAGGGTAATTTGTAAGTGCAACGTGCATGTACTAATACTGGTAGTGACCATTTAAGAAGCAAGATGGCAGTGACTGCTGTCATTCATTATTGTGCTGTTTAAATGTGAAAGTTGTTTTACAAACTTCATTTGCACATGCTTGTGAGGAAAGTGTGAAAATAATTGGGAAAGCTAATGGAATGATGGTCTTGATATCAAGAGGGCTGGAGTATAAGAATGCAGATATTCTGCTGCAGTTATACAAAACTCTGGTTAGACACCTTCCGGCCCCCCCCCCCCCAAAAAAAAACTGTCTTGTAGATCTGGGCACCAGTAGGAAGGGTATTTTGGAGGGAATACGTCTGTGGGTTTACAAGAATGATACCTGGACGACTGGTGTTAGGTTAGGAGGAGTGCTGACACAGGTTAGACTTGTTTCTCTAGCATTTAGAAGGTTAAGATGTGATCTAATCAAAGTCTTCAAGATGTTAACAGGAAAAAGACAGTAGATGATAAAGATAAACAATATTCATTGTTTGGGGAGCCTGGAACTAGGGGATGTAATCTAGCCCCAGTTCAAGAGAGATGTGAGGAAACATTCTGCCACAAAGGGTGTTAGATATTTGGAACTCCCTTGTGCAAATGGTAGTGGATGCTGGATTAATTAATTTAAAATCTGAAACAGCTAAATTTTTGTTTGGCAAACATATATGAAGGAAGCCAGTGTGGAGTTGGGCCACAGATCAGCCATGATCTCATCGAGTGTTTGTTTAGACAGAATCGAAGGGCTGAATGGCCTGCACTTTTTCATGCAGTCTCCTGCTGTGGCTTCTGAAAGTCTGCTAATTTTTACAAGAGCTAGTTTATATAGAGCACTCCACTCTGGCCAACATCCCCAGGAAGCAGGTCACAAGGATGGAGTTGGGGGCAGCAGCATTTGTGCGTAGTAGCCCCTATCCATGCAATGAAACCTGGTCTCCAGTCGACTCAGCTATCTCCGCCATTGGACAAAGGCCTTACTCTGCCAGAATCAGAGTGGCTATTGCACATCTATCCATATGTTAAAAGGTCCTACGTACGTGCATTTTCTACTCTGTAAATGAAGTTTGGGACCTAGAATGTCGGGACTCTCCTGGACAATGTCAGTAGTGACAGACCTGAATGTTACACCCATTAGCATATCTGAGTGTGACAGGAACATCACTGCCCTGATTGAGACATGCAGGGAAGGGTCAGCTCAAAGAACAATGTGATGGATCACACTAACATCTGGAAGGGTAAATGTGAGGTGGAATGCGGACAATATGGGGTTGATTTCGACACACAGAAACAAACTATTTGTCTGTCTCAGTAAGCCCTGTTATTCAATAAACATATGCTTCGTGATCCTTTAGCTTGCTTTAACCCAGAGGCAGTGCACCACTGTCATTTTGTGATGATTTGAGACATGAAGCCTAAAAGAAGCTCTGCTCCATCCTTGTCAGCATTTACCCCATGTCCTAAAGGGAAACAAGCTGATTTCCCTTTGGTAATTTTCAGTGCAAGAGCTGCAAGGGATGTAACGTCTGGAAAGGCAAACACCAATGGTGTTGTTATCTTGACAAAATGCCAAGAGCATAGCCTGGTCATAGTAAGCACTTTTTTTTTATTGTCAGAGGCTACTAGGCCTCAAGGCAACACCGTTGTTCCAGGCATCTGCTTGACTATGTCATCGCCTGAGTGAGACCATAAGGATGTTCACATGACTGAAACTCCTACAATAGCACTTTCAATGTCAGTGGACTTCAGGACTTTACAAAGAAAGGCCACCTCAGTCAGTGCCCTTGTAGCCAATCTGGTGACTCTGAACAAGAGCCACAGTGTCTGCTTTGCTTTGTCTTTAAGTACAGCATGTAAGGAGACTCTGTTTGCCTTGTCAGGAAGCATCAAAATTGATTTGACTAGAATGACCAAGCAATCAAGGAGCTAATGAATTGCAAGCACAGAGTTCCTGAAATGAAAGCACCACCAATATTCAAAGGAAAGAAAGTAGAACTACAATTAACTGAAATTTAAGGTCCAAAAAAAAAGGCACTGATAAGAGTTAAGAATAGAATAATGCCTCCTCCATGACAGGCAGGAAGCACTTTGCATATCTCTTTTGAGATTTTGTCCTTTTGTGGATGTTGTCAATCACGTCCCACAGCGTGCTACCCATCATGGGTAGCATCCGCACAACTTGAGTCTGAAATGAGGTTATAATGGCCACCTGACAGCTAAGAATCAATAAGGACGCTGGTACAGATGTAATCACTACTGAAATATGGTAGTGAAGCACTCTGTGCACACCCACAAACAAAACCTCATTGCCTCCTTTTGGAAGGAGGAGTATGTACCAAACCTCCTGATGCTATAATTGTGATCATCTTCAAGAAAGGAGATAAAATCTGTTTGTATCCACCGAGGCATCTCTTGCTGTTTGTCACCAGGAAGGTCATTACAAAAATCCTTTGTTGCATTCTCCCAATTGTTAAAGAGCCCCTACTGGAGTTGCAATGTGAATACGGGCCATCAAAAGACATGGTGGACACAATCTTCACAGCAGACCAGCCCAAGAAAAGGGCAGAGAGCAGCAGTGACCTGGGCGTAATCTTTGACTTCACAAAAGTCTTCAACTTTGCCAGCCAGCAAGTATTATGGAGGATCCCCTTCAAATGTGGCCGCCCACAGAAACTCTTAATTCCCTCCATGTTGCATAACAACATGTAAGCTGTGATCCTCACTAACGAATCCATCAGCCCTAGTACGTGTGCAGACTGGAGACAAAGGAGCCTGTGTCGCCATAAATTTCTTTGAGCATGTTTTTCACAGTAGCACTCCAATTCGGGAAGTTTCTCCATAGATCAAACAAAATGGAGTTGAGAAACCTATCGGCCATGATCAAATGGTTGAACAGATTCCAATGGGCTGAATGGCCCAATTCTGCTCTCATCTTACTGTCTAATAACTGCTCAACCTGTGTAGTCTCTGGTCGAGAATCAAGATCATCCCCACCTTCCCCTAATCGCTGATTTTTGAGTTGTAATACCTGTATAGGTAGGTATATAAAGATGCATATAATTTTATACATTTTTTAATTTACATTGTATATATAATTTGTGTGTACAAGTGGACACACAGCTGAGCTCCATACCATTGCTGATGCATTTGGAGGCATATGGGACTGGGTCTTGAGATACAACATCCCATGAAGTTTTCCACCAGCCTGTTCCCACCGAGTAGCACTGTCTCCTGACTATTGAGAGTAATCCCCTGGACAATGGTAATCAGTTCTCCTACATTGGGAGCCTCTTTTTCAGTGACGGCAGACATGAATGATGATCTTTCCATTGTGCCATTGTCTTTGGATGTCTGAGGGTCAGTGCGTTTGTTGATAAAAGCCTGAAACCTGGCCCCTGCATCTGGAGAGGTGCAAAAGATCTTGTATAACTGAAAGTGATGCATTGAAGGAGGCTGGAAGAAGAGAGTATCTACAAGTAGATATTTGCAAATCCTTTGAAGGTGGCAAGGTAACTTTTTGATAACTTAGAACACATTGAGCACTTTTTTAAAAATAGGAGTGCTGATTTATGCCGATCACGCAATTGACAGTTCACCAAACTCAATTACGTATGAATGGACTCGCTTTAAAGTTGTGACCCTGGAGACAGATGATGCAAGGGTTATACAGATGGTTAGCATTTGAGGTTCAATATGACATGTATCTCATTCATTGGCTATTTAAGTGGTTTGAGAGGTTGGTTTTGTAAAGTGTATTTCATTCAATATGAACTAGTGAGCGTGAAAACAATGCAAGCGATATTACTGATAGTGCCATTGACTTTTAGAATTGGCTAATATTGTGAAGCCCAGGCTTGTCTAAAAACCAAAAATATTCCACTGTTTCTAATTCTTCTGTGAGACTGACAGTTCTGGGTTGGAACTAAAAAAAAAAAATGCTGGAGAATCTCTGCAGGTCTAGCAGCATCTGTAGAGAGCAAAGGAAAGTTTTCACTGAAGCAAGCCCTTTTTTTTTTCATTCATTCATGGAATGTGGTCGTTGCTGGCTGGCCACCGTTTAGGACATGTTCCCAATTGAGAAGGTGATGAGCTGCATTCTTGAACTGCTGCAGTCTGTGCTGTAGGTAGACCCGCACTGCCTAAGGGAGGAAATTGTAGGATTTTGACCCATTGATTGTGAAGGAACTGCAATAAGTTTCCAAGTCAGGATGGTGAGTGGCTTGGAAAGGAGCTTGCAGGTGGTGGAGTTACCATGTATCTGCTGCCCTCCTAGATGGAGGTGATTTGTGGGTTTGGAAGGTGTTGTTTCAAGAACTTTGGTGAATTTATGCAGTACATCTTGTAAATACTACTCACTGCTGCTACTAAGCATTGGTAGGTGGATAGATTGGATGCTTGTGGCTGTGGTACTAGTCAAGTGGGCAGCCTTGTCCTGGATGGTGCCAAGCTTGTGTTGTTAGAGCTGCATCTATCTAGGCAAGCGAGGAGTATTCCATCACATTCCAAACTTGTGCCTTGTAGATGGTGGGCAGACTTTGGGGAGTCAGGAGGTAAGTTGCTTGCTGCAGTATTCCTACCTTCTGACCACCTCCTTTGTAGCCATTGTGGTTGTATGATGAATTCAGTGGAATTTCTGGCCAATGGTAACCCCAAGGATATTTTATGGTGGTGGTTCAGTAACACCATTGAATGCAAAGGAGCAGTGATTAGATTATTTCTTATTGGAGGTGGTCATTTGCCTGGCATGAATGTTATTTACCATGTGTTAGTCCAAGTCTGGATATTGTCCAGATCTTTTTTGCATTTGAATCTTTTGTATATGCTTTGGTATGTGAGGAGTCGGTGGTGCTGAATATTATGTAATCATCAGTAAGTATCCCCACTTCTAACGTTATGATGGAGGGAAAGCTATTGAAGCAGCTGAAGATGGTTGGATCTAGGACACTATGCTGAGAAATTCCTGCAGAGATGTCCTGGCGTTGAGATGACTGACCTCCAGTAACTACCACCATCTTTTGTGACCGGTATGACTCTAGCCAGCAGAGAGTTTGCCCCCTGATGCCCATTGATTCCGGTTTTGCTAGGGCTCCTTGATGTCAAGAGATGTCACACTCCCCTCACCTCTGGATTTCAGTGCTCTTGTGCACGTTTGAACCAAGGGTGTATCAAGGTCAGGAGATGAGTGGCTGTGGCATGACCCAAACTGGGCATGATTGAGCAGGTGCTGTTTTGATAGCATTGTTGATACCTTTTTTGTCACAACTGGCTGGGTTGGATTTGTCCTGCCTTTTGTGTACAGGACACGTGGGTAATTCTCCACATTGTCCAATAGGTGCCAATGTTGTAAGTGTACTGGAAAAGCTTGGCCAGGGGAGCTGCAAGTTCTGGAGCATAGGTCTTCAGTATTGCCCGAATGTTGTCTGGGCCTATAGCTTTTGCAGCGTCACTCGCTTCCAAACGTTTCTTGATATTGTGTGGAGTGAGTGTAATTGGCTGAAGACTGGTATCTGTAATGTTGGGGCACACTGGAGGAGGCAGAAGTAGATCACCCACTTGGCACTTCTCATTGAAGAGTGCTGCAAATGCTTCAGCCTTATCTTTTTTGCTCTGTGCTGGGCTCTTCCATCATTGAGGCCTGGGATATTTGTGGAGCCACTACCTCCAGTGAGTGGGTAATTGTTCACAACTGCGAGTGGCAGGACTGCAGAGTTAGATCCGATCTGTTGGTTATGAGGTGGCTTAGCCCTGTCTATTACTTGCTGCTTATGCTTTTGGCGTGCTCAGTCGTGATTGGTAGCTTTGTCTGGTTGATACCTCATTCTTGGGTGCCTGGTGCTGCTCTTGGCATACCCTCTTGTACTCTCCATTGACAGGGTTGATCCCCTGGCTTGATGGTAATGATTGAGTGAGGGATATGGTGGGCCATGAGATTGCAGATAGTGTTGGAGTACAATTATACTTGTGTTGATGGTCCACAATATCTAATGGATGCCCAGTTTTGAATTGTTAGATCTGTTGAACTCTGTACCATTTAGCATGGTGATAGTGTCACTCATTATGAAGGCAGGACTTTTGTCTCCACCAAGACTGTCTGTGGTCACTCTTGCCAATACTGTTATGGATAGATGTATCTGCAGCCAAAAGATTTGGTAAAGATGAGGTCAAGTATGTTATTTCCTCTTGTTTCCTTTACCAGCTGCCGGAGACTCGGCAGCTATGTTCTGATTAGCTTAATTAGTAGTGCTGTTTCTGAGCCACTGTTGGTGGCCACTGAAGTCCCACGCAGAATACATTTTGTGCCCAAGCCATCCTCGGTGCTTCCTCCACCTGTTGCTCAACGTGCGGGAGAGCTGATTCATCAGCAGAGGGAGAATTGTCTGTGCTTTTCAGTAGATTTTCTTGCCCATGTTTGACCTGAATCCGTATGTTATGGGGTCTGGAGTTAATGTTGATGGTTTGCAGGATAACCTCCTCCTAACTGCCACTGTGCCACCACCTCTGCCGGGTCTGCCTGATGTTGGGATACAATGCATTCAGGGATGGTGATGGTGTGTCTGGAATGTTGACTCATACTTTAGCGATAATGTGTGTCTCTGTCAGGCTGTTACTTGACTAGTCTGTGAGACAGCTCTCCCAATTTTGGCACTAGCCCCTGGATGTTAGTGAGGAGGACTTTGTAGGGTTGACAGGACTGTTTCTGCTGCTACTGTCTTTTCTGGTGTCTAGGTTGATGCCAGGTAGTCTATCAAGTTTCATTTTTTTCAGACTTTGTAACAAGTGATATAACTGACTGGTATGCTGGGCCATTTCAGGCGGTAGTTGAGAGACAGCAATACTGTTGTGGCATTGGAGTCACATGTAGGTTGAACCAGGTGAGGTCATTGATTTCCTTTCCTGAAGGATGTTAGTGAGCCAGATGGGTTTTTCCAACAATTGTATTTCATGTTCATCGGTATATTCGTAAGATAGAAGGAACTGCAGATGCTGGAAAATCTGAGATAACAAGGTGTAGAGCTGGATGAACACAGGCGAAGCAGCATCAGAGGAGTAGGAAAGCTGACGTTTCGGGCCTAGACCCTTCAGAATTTTCTGAAGAAGGGTCTAGGCCCGAAATGTCAGCTTTCCTGCTCCTCTGATGCTGCTTCGCCTGCTGTGTTCATCCAGCTCTACACCTTGGTATATTCATAATTCCAGATCTCATTACTGAATTTAAATTCCACCATCCTCTAGATTTGGACCCACAGCGCCAGAACGTGAGTTGTTTCTGGATTAATAATACCTCTAGGTCATTGACTCAGTTAATTTTTTGTCACTGTATTGACATTGCAAGTGTGTTTCAACTTAAGTTTGCCATGGACGACTTGTTCTATGGCTCCCCTTTTATCCCCTATGCTTCTACATTTGGTGAAGCACGCAAGGCCTTCCTTTGGTCCCTATCCGTTTTGTTATCTTTTAAAGTCTCCAGTGGTCACTTTTATTCTGGCAAGGGGATCAGTTAGCTCAGCTGGCTGCATGGTTGGTTTGCAGTGCAGAGTAATGTCAACACATGGTTTCAATTCCTGTATTTGCTGAGATTATCACTCTTTCTCAACATCTTCCCTTGCCCGAGGTGTGGTGAACCTTGGATTAAACCACCACCGGTTTCCTTTCTAATAAGAGAGCAACCCCATGGTCTCTCTGACTCTGGCAGACTTTACATTGCCTTTATCCTGCCTCCTGTTCTGAATTTATATTTAAATCCTATTTCCTCCTAGTGGCAGAGTTTGGTCAGTACAGAGAGTTCAGAACTTGAGCCAAAACTGCACTGGCCGCTTTCTGCCACTAGATAGAGCCTGGTCAACTAAAACTTCAGATGTATGCACGTTTCCTGCATTTCTGTATTTTTGATTTTAATTTGACAGTTTTTATATGACAGGCATTTAGAGGTGAATACCATTTCAACTTCATATTTTTATCTTTTCCTGCTGAGGAGAGCGCTGCAGTCCTTAAATGTTCTAGTCATTCACGTGTATTTATTTCAGCTATGATTGCATAGGTACCACCTGTATATTTTTTTTGAGCAAGAAATGACAGGGAATCTGACTCTCATTTTAACATTGGTTTCTATGGAAACCCATGATTCATTTAAAGTTGCGATTTTTCAGTCAGCTCAATGTACTCTAGGTCTTAAATGGGTGGGGAAGTGGGAATATTGGCAGGCGTAAACATCACTTGCTGTTCTGCATCAAGTGTTCCCTCTCATTTGCCTGTCCTCTTTTTTAATCTTAAAAGCCTGGATCACGTTTTTTCCTTCTCAGGTCCTCCCACCAACTGGTCACAATAGCTCTTGACCTCTTTCCCGGCTCTCCATAAGCTCCTGATTTACCAATTTCAGCTGCCATTGTGGAACTTCCGAAAGGGCATTTGGAAGAAAGAGATGGGAGAGAATAGTGTTATGATTTAGTTCCCATTTGTCATATCAACAACAAGGAGTAAGAGAGCAGCTAGCAAAAAGTAGTGTGGCTCTAGTAGATCTGCCAAAATACTGTTCAGAAAAATATCAGTCTCAGTACCACACAGTAATACTTGGTAGTACAGAACTTAAACATTAGTAAACAGCAATGAGGAGTTAGCTTTGTCTTGCACTCTTCTGAATGAGGACGTAAATGACAGACTTGAGAAAAGAGATGCTGTTTTATACAGAATGAGAAGAGGGTGCTGACTGGGCCATAATTGGTATGGAGAAGTAGCAAGAACAGATCATCATATTTCTCAAACCAGATAGGTATGTTCTGATTGGTCAGGGCATTGCTAAGTGAATGCAGGAGTTTGGCCATCTTTGATCCATTTTCAACAAAAAAAGTTAATGTGCAAATGCACATTAAAATAAGTTATGGTGTTCATGTAACTTCTAGCAGGTGCAAATGCATTATGTAACTCTTTGCGCAGTCCAGATTGTTTGTTTAATAAATTATTCCCAATAACAGAATCACATCTAATGCTGGAAATACTTTGCAGAGGTTGGCATGCGTGGGCTGGTTGAGCATGAGCGGCATTCGGCCATATTTTAATGGCCAGTAGGATAATTTTTAATACTGTCTGCCAGTGTGTTGAATCTAATGTATGGCATCACTGGAACTCCCATCACGTTTATTCATTTGTGTGGTAAACAAAACATCTTTCTATTTAGCTTGATGGCATTATCCTGTTAGTGGAGAAAATCACTCATGGATTTTACTGCATGATAGCAACATGAGTCAGCTAGCCTCACCTTTTGTTGTAATTTTTGAGGGAACTTCAGCCACAAGGGTAATTTGAGAGAGACTGGACACTGCTCAAGGCTAAAAGTCATGGACGTGGTCCCTTTTTCATATGCTTTTGTGATATACAATGAGTGTTGATTTGATCAAATGTCCGTTATCATGCATGCTAGCTTTGCTATGGCCAGGGCCCTATGCATGAGGTTGCCAGTCGGGTTGTCATTCGGAGCTGCAGTAGCATAAACTAGCTTGTGCTTACAAACCTCAAAGTATTTCCATCATTTAGATGTGACTGATATTGGAAGTCATCTGTTAAATAATCTGGACTATGCTAAGAATTGCACCGGAAACAAATTTAAGCTCTTCAGGGCGATATGCAGTGTGATACATTGTGGATGCTAGAAGCTATATATGTAAGTACTTGTTACCAATGTTTCCTTTCAGCTGCCTGACTTCTCGGATTTTCCACGCCCATTAGTTGGCATACTGATGAATGACTTCAGCTTCCGGAAGCCACTGCCGAGCATGAACCTTGAGCGTCCGTGCAGTGGCAAAAAAAAAGTTGTAGGGAATGTTGCTGAAGACCCTTGGTTTTTATATAGGTTACAAGAGTTTGAGCATTGCATCTTCCAAAAAAGGGATTTTGGAGGCTGCAGAGTTCAGCCCCATTCCCAGTTTTTTCTTTGTGATTTTTGATTCTAAGCTGCAGCTAAGACAATAGTAGATTATTTGGGGGATATGTGGTTCACAGGGAGAAACCAGATGATGATGGTCTTAGTCGTTTTCCCTATCCACTGAGACCCTCTTCACAATTTTTTAACAAATCAGGTGAGAAATCAGAAGTGTTGAGGGTTAGTATAAATTATTCTATCACATTGTGATGGTGTTATTTGCCACTAAAATGATTTTTAGTTACTTTATTGCTACTCAAAAGACTGGAATGTATTTTCAGTTAATACTTACAAATATATTTTTATTATTACAATAACTTATTCTTTTATGGCCTGTTGCTACTTAGTATCTGTGACCACACTAACTTAACAATCTGTATTGTCAGTGTCAAAAGCCGGTTCCAACAAAATTACCAAGTGATTAAGCATTTTTTTTCATGTTGGTACTACAAATAAAATGTGCTACATGGAAAAAACACCTTTCTGTGCATTTAATGTCATTACTATCATAGCAACCAGTTCCACATGTTCATATAACCTCACACAATAAACATACTAGCTTTACTGAAAACCACTGCACAAATGCATAAACACCTGTAAACTAAACCAACCTAACAGAGTCTGAAGAATATGAAGGCTCACTTATTTCTCTCAATATTCCATGTAGAAATGTATGACCAGTACACAAGAACTATCTTTAATTGTACGAATTCTGTCTTTGAGAAGTACGTGAGTGCTTTATTTAAATATTTTTGAATGTCAATTTTAAGAGTTGTCAACTTGTGTGCCTTGGGTGGGGACTAGAATGAATAATCTTATTCTCACCTAGGCTATCTGTGGATAACAAATAGTCAGTTTTGACATTTTTCTTAATTGTTTGGGGAAAAAACGTTAATACTAAAGTAATAGTTCCAAGATTAGCATTCATTTGAGCAACTTTTAACATTTGCATTGCCAATTCTGGTACACGTTACACAGTTGCATTGAGTAGGGGATAACAAGTAACAGATTTGAACAATACCTTGTGCAAAAAAACCTAATTTTAATTTTCACCTTTCCAATTTTCTATCTTCAATATTTCCATGTCCTCTTCCACCTTACTGGTTATAGCAATACACTTTTACTAGTTATAAAATGTTTGTTAATATTCTGTGAAAAGTTTAAGGCAGAGTACTGTGGGTGCTGGAAATCTAAGAAACAATGCTGGAGAACTCAGCACGTCTGGCAGCATCTGTGGCAAGCAAAACAACAGAATTATCATTCAGTGTCTGGTATGACTTCAGAACTGTCTGTGATGAGGTGTGTAGGCAAGATAGTTCTGAAGAAGAATCATACCAAACTTGATGCGTTAACTCTGTTTTACTCTGGACAGATGCTGCCAGATCTCCAAGTTTCTTCAGTGCTCTGAGCTAGAGTTGTCAACTACGGTGCTCCCATGATCTCAGGTTCTCACAGATTTTGTGCCAAAATGTAAAGGTGGTCATGTAGCACAAGGACAGTGTCCATATGGGTGGCCACCTTGGGACTTCATGGCCACAACTGGTGAATTGTTACATCACCAAATAGGTGATTTTTATCAAATGTGTAAATCTTGCCTATACATCTATCACAGGCAGTAACGGAAGAGTTTCCCAGTCAGCACAAAAAAAAGTCTAGCTGCAGCACCACAGCCGCCTTCCAGCCACATGCAGGTTCTAGTCACAAGCATGTCATCCTCATTCCAAGGGATTACTGAGCACAAGCATGCATGCATGCACCATGATTTTGTACTGTCATAGATAGAAAGCTCAACATGAAATTGGGGTGTTTGGTCTAACCAGACTGGTGGCCTATTGTCCATTTGAACAGATGTTCCCATCTTACTCCCATGTCTCAACTAAATTTTGTGCATTCACTTATTTAGTATAATCTTGAACTCTGACAGTTTCTGATCTGACCAGTAATCTTGGAAGTGAACTCCACAGCTTCAGTGTAAAGAAATCAGTTTCTGTCCATTGTCTTGTAATTTTAAACACTTGGCCCCAGGTGGTGCTTTAATCATGAACACTTTTTTTTATTTCAAAAAGTGCCTTTGTCTTTACTCATACCGGGTAGTAGCCAATTGAATCTGTGTTGCTACCTCTCTGAAACCTCTATATTTCAATGGTGTGGAGCCTATTACTAAATCCAGTAGCTGAATTCTTGTTTTATTTTGGATTGTCATTGCAAGATGCAGAAAATATCAAGAGATAATTAAACTTGGAATTCTGTTAACAATTTTTATAACCTTTGTCAGCCCAAAGGGCTGCTTTTTCAGTAGCTTTGGACCCATATTCTATGTTCTGATATCTTTCTGTTCAACAGCACTGTTCCCTTTGTGACTGTCAAAGTATTTTGTCACATGGTTACTGACATTGAATTCCAATTACTATTTTTTAAGTATTCCCTCTGTCACTATCCTTGGTTTTATTTGTCTTTACAAGACAGTAGTTGCATTTTTAAAAAATTATCAGATTTCAATGTCTCTCCGCCTCCATCCCAATCATTGACACATCCAGTTAACAGATACTCAATCAAATTCCATGAGGCTTCAGCAGCTGAATAAGTGGTAATTTCTAATGATTTGCACCTAATTTTTCACTGCTATCTTCCCCGTAAATCATCTATTAATCATCTCTAATGATCTTTTGAGTCCATGTACACTACATCTATGGAGTTTCCATCTATTGTGTCAGCTGCTCAAAAATTGAGATTTGTTATATTTGATCATTGTGAAATCTATGCTATCAGCTTCTAATTATTTTTTGTTCCTTAGTCTAGTTTTGTAATAACTTCGTTGTTAAGGATTGTCATATTTTCTACCGGTAACCTTAACCTAATAATCAGGATTTGTGGGGTACTCCTTTCTAAAAGTGGATAAACCTGGCTGCTGTCCAGTATCCCACCACTCATTCACACTCAATCGAACCCTGAAATATTTTTAGGACCTTACTATTTACAATTCTAGACAGTGTCCAATCCTGATGTGCTTTCTCCGATTAGCTTAACTATTTTATCTAACATTTCTGTTTTTATCCATCAGATGATCTCTGCTTTGGTTTTTATGACCCTCATGTCTGACTTTCCTGCAGTCGTCCTGTTTATTCTCTTACTAAACTGTGTCTGACTTATTGGCTACTTTTTATATTTTTTCATGTCCAAAAGAATCTCTTTTTATTTTAACTTTTTGTTAGCCTTTTAACATTTTTTTCAAAGTAAGTTGTCTGCAACCCACTAAAGCATTATGGCTTTCTCTCACTGAGCATGCTGTTCATAGTTCTTGCACAAAGCCTTTTGAGATCCATTTCACTTGCATGTTGCATTAGCCCTTAGTTGGCTTTCCCATTTTATCACCACCTAGGTGTTTCTATTTCTGCAAACAGTCTTTTGAAAAATGTAGCCCCAACATACTGTACACCAGTATTTAAGGCTCCATTGTTTCTGATGAGACTCTTAAAATCAGAGTTTTTCCTTTTTTTTTCAATATTTAGTGGTCTGCAATGTTGTCTCATTGCACTTTTTAAAAATGTCCAGGAAAGAATGGTTACTCCACCCAGCGTGTTAAGTTTGTTATTCTTTCTAAACTATATTCATGTTTCTGAATTTGTCATTCTCAAAATTCGGTCTCTTGTATGTCAGTTCTATTGGATTCCTAGTGATTCTAAAGTATTTAATAGGCTCATGTTGTTTTTGGACGACTTTGACTTCTGAATCAGTTCTTTTTGTGGTGAAAGAAACTGATTTTTAGATGGATTGCTCATATTTAAAAATGAAGCTCAAAGTGTATTCTGTCTGTATTTTATGGCCTGACTAGTAGAGAAATGCTCTGCTTTTTCTATCAGCATCAAAAGGTTTTGTGTGGTTAGCAGTTTGAACACTAATCTCAGCATCCTGTGAGGGAGCTGGTACAAATATGGCAACCTGCGGGAAAATCATCTTTCATTTTAATTAAAAGAAAGACAATTTAGTCATTACTTCATTCTTGAGCCATTTAGCTATCTCCGCCGTTTGCGGCAGATAAGCCCTTGCAAAGCTCGTCAACCATTCCTTTCCAAAAATCATCTAATATGTACAGTCTTGATCCCGATCTGATCCTTTTTAAAATGCTGTCAGCCGTAATCTTCAAATTCTAATTCTGGCTGGCTGACTTCTTGCCCCTCAAACTCTCGGACTGCTTGTCCAGTTAAGTCAGCCAGGGTGAACAGGACTGAAAACTACCTACTAGCTTTAAACTCGGGCTGACGATTGAATGTAATTCAGACTGGTCCCATATAATATTTGCATTCATTGTAAATAGCTTAGTTACTTCGAGGCATCACTTAAGTGTGGCAAATTGTTATGAACATTGTAAAAGAAGTAAACTGGAGTATACTTTGAGTGAATTTGGCTTTTGAACCCATTAGGTTTTGAGACATTTCTAAAAAAAAACTTATGATTTTGAGAAGTAGATAAATTATTGTTGGAGTCATCAATAAAATAAAAGTTTTAGAGAAGCTCAGCATGTCTGGCAGGATCTGTAGAGAGAAAGACTTTTAAAGTCTGAAGTGACATTTTGGATCTGAAACTGAATAGGTGCCAAGTAAAATTCCTGTATGCCCAGGGCAGTGTACCATCCTTCCTGACTGAAATTTGTTTTTATTTTCAAGATTAGAAGTGAAAGTTGCCATGGTTGACCATGGGTTGTTTTCTTGTTGGGAGACTAGAGGAAAGTTTAACCTGAGGGTCAAAGATGAGAAGATGTGGCCTTCCTGGAGATCTCAGTTGGTTTGCGAGCCCACACTGTTGCTGTCACTGAGCATCGCAAACAAGCTTTCGAGTGATCTGAGCCAACAGGCCCCCAAACACTAATAGCCTGAAATGCGGGCTTGAGCCCACGGCCCTGAAGTTGAGAGGCTAGGTCTCTGCCAACTGAGCTAGCTAGGCATAGGGCCAAGATTGTGATAGATCACTTGCACTCAACGCTGCAGAAGCAGGAGGTCTTTGAGGTGGGTAGGCAATGGACCCAGGTACTCTGATCTGATTTAACACTTTTTTGAGCTTGAGAGCGAGACAGCGATGCCATCATTGTATGTAATGAAATTGACTCAATGGCCATGGATGATTCCACTTTTGAAGCAAAGAGGAAGACTAAGGTAAGGGGACAAGAAGAGAGGCTTTTATTTTTTGGAAATGCGCTGTGTAGCTAAAAGTGTAACCAAATGGGGACAGAAACAGAAGAATGTGTGGATAATATTGGAAGTGTCAACAAGGATTGATGCGCACCTATTAATGTCATGGGGGATGTCATTTGCAACTGTTTACGGATTTTGTTGTTCTTCTTAAAAAGAACAGAAGCCTGATTGCCATGTTGAAATCTTTCCAATGAGATGGAGAAACTAGAAAAAGATGTCCCTGAGACCACCTGGCTCTCCAATGTTTTGCTTTCTGTGAAGCGTATAAAACAGTTTTGACACTAATCAAACGGTCTAAACTTCTGTGACCAATTCATTGCACTGATTATAGCATTTTACTCCTGTTTTCAAAAGAATAATTCATTCATGGAATATGGGTGTCATTGGCCAAGGCCCTATTTGATGCCCATTCCTAGTTTATTTTGAGAAGGTGGTGATGACCTGCTGTCTTGAACTACTGCAGTCTATTTACTATAGACAGACCCAGAATGCTGTTAGCTGTCAGGATTCTGACCCAGGAACACTGAAGAAATGGTGATATATTTCCAAGTCAGAATGGTGAGCAGGTGGTGGTGTTCTCGTGTATTCACTGCCATTGTGGTAATAGTTGAGTTTGGAAGGTACTGTCAAGAGGCCTTGGAGAATTTCTGCAGTACATCTTGTACATGATGTATATACTATTGCTACTGAGCATCAGAGGTGAAAGGAGTGTATATTTGTGGATATGTTGCCAATCAAGTGGGCTGCTTTGTTCTAGTTGGTGTCAAGCTGCTTCAATTACATGTTCCTACGTCAGGCTTTGTGAAAAAAGCCAATTTTACGCACTTATTCTTTTTAATACTAGTTTTTTCTGATTTTAAAATAAACTGTTGTACTTGAAGCGAACTGAGTTTTTTTTTGGGTAGCATTTCCTGGCCTCTTGTATTTAGTTTGTATTTTGTGTTAGGGTTCCACTTGCCCATTGTTCAGTGATGTGTGCTTTGTGGCTGAGCATGGGATCAGGCTCGGCTATAATGCCTGTGACCATTGGTTTATTCATGAAAAGTCTCTTGCATAAGATACCAGAGGACTGCCCTTAACTGAGACTGAAATCATCCCCTCTGAAGGAGGGGTGAAAATATAAATCCCACCAAATTAAAGGAATCTTCATCAAATGGCACTAAAAGATCTAAAATGAAGTATGTCCTAATGTACAGGGATCAGAATATTTGCTTGCTGGTTACTTGTTTAAATGCTGCACTGTGCAATTAACAGTTCATTGCTGGAATACAAGTAAAGCTTTCTTTTCTAAAGTACATTTTGGTTGAATCTGAATTATGTTTTTAAACTAAGGGATAATAAAATTTGGATAGCTCTGTTAAAAATGGTACGTATCGGTACAGATTCTGTGGTAACCTGATGTTAATATTGCAGTTTGAGCAGATTTTCATTCTTCATATTACGTTTAGCTTTCCTAATTTTAAGTATTTTAAATGTGGACGACAGAATTATGTATATTGTTTTAAAGATGTCTGAACTATTAAATGTGATATATGTACAGATCATCTATATAGATATTTTAATCAACCTGTTCAGACATTTTACAACCTACCTTTGCAGCAGGTGGGACTCAATAACCTTCTGGCCTAGAGGTAGAGGCACTGCCACTGCATCATAGAATCCTTTTTATCTGTGCAGACTGAATTGAATCAAAACATTAATGTTATGCTGCTTATCTAAGATGCACGAGATCTGAAATAAACAAAATGCTGAAAAAAATGTAGATGAGGCAACATCCCTAAGGGAGAGAAAATTGGCATTTCAGGTTGATGACCTTTCTTTTTATTAAACTTGACAACCTGTAATTTTGCCTGTGTTCCTCCACTGATGCTGTCTCACTTACCAGAAATTTCCAGCACTTTTGTGCATTTGCTTGATTTCAAGCATCCCTGTGTTTTTCTTATGAAATGTTGATCTCCCCTCTTCTTTTCTTCTGGCCCTCCTTCCTCTGTCTGCCTACTGCAGCCCCCCACCTGCCCCCTCCCAGCATTGTATGTGTTTGTATCTTTAAAATTATGTGGATGGTATACACTTCCTGTAAATGTCGCAATTGTTTCCTTTTAATTTCTTTCCATCTTGCAGTTTAAAACCTAGAATGTTGTGCCTAAATCAATCTCCTGAGGATAAGTGGCATTGACCTTCCATGCCAAGATTGTGTTCTTTTTCACACTTCCTACTCCTGATTCTTCCCATAATGAAAGCTGTGGTCGTTGACTTCTCAACTGCTCCATTGAATCATCAGCTTTAAGTTCCAAGGTGTTGAAACAGTATAAATGACAACGGATTTGAAAAACCAATAGCCAGCAAATGTGTCTATCGCTCTCCATAGGAAGCAGTCCTCTTTCCTCTGTTCCCATCTCCTTAGGATCTCCATATCCTGAAAACCCTGTCCCTAATAAATCCATATTCTGCTAATTCCATCTCATTGTTGCTATGCCCCACGATAATGTTATCATGCCTCCAGTATCCCTCCATCCTGCCCCATCTTGCATACTCCATTGATGCAGTTTGTGGCTTTCTGTCTTAACCCTAATTTTGCAGTATAAATTACATGCTATTTGTTGAGTCATCTGTTGAAGTTTATTTACAATACCATGCCACAGGCCGAGACAGTTTAGTTTCCAAGCTTGCTGGTGTTAAATATTCTAATCATCGAGTGCAGACATGTTCTGACATCTTTTGAAGCGGGTGGGACTTAAACCTGAGCCTTCTGGCTCAGAGGTAGGGGTGCTCGTGTAATACAACCAGCTGATTGATGTTATTTTACATTATACACAGCTGATTGTGCCTTTGAGAACATTCAGTGTGCTTAGAGTTATTGAAGGCTAGGCAGATGCCTTTATACCAGAATGTCATAAGTTATGATGTTACATACCTTTCTAAGACCATTCCAAAAGAAAGTGTCTGTTCTAGAATCTATTCTATAATACAACATCAGTTAGTCATTTTCCCCCTCTCTAATACCTGTCTTTAATGGCCTTTCTCTTTCCAGAGGCCATTTACCCCCCACCTCTTTTTCCTTTCTCCAACATTCACCATAGCTACCTACCATGTGATGTTTTCACTTGGTTTATATCTTAAATTTGCAGTTTCTGTCTGTGTGTGTATGCATGCACGTACGTACGCACGTATACGTTATGTATTTCACTAAGAACTGCACATGCTGGAGTCAAAGACCAGCACAGTGTGGATCTGGAGGAACACAGCAGGCCAGGCAGCATCAGAGGAGCAGGAAAGTTGACGTTTCGAACTGGGACCCTTCTTCAGAAATGGGGAAGGGAGCCCACACCTAGCATCTTTGCCTGCAACTGCAGGAAGTGCTGCACCTGCCCCACCCCCCCCCCCCCCCCGCCCATTCAAGGCCAAAAACAAACCTTTCACATCAGATAGAGGTTCACCTGTACATCCATCAACGTGGTCTACTGTCTCCGCTTCTCCCAATGTGGCCTTCTGTACGTCCAGTGAGACCAAGTGTACACTTGGGGACCGTTTTGTAGAGCATCTGCGCACTGTACGCGACAAACAACAACACCTTCCGGTTGCCAATCATTTCAACTCCCCCTCCCACTCCCTGGGTGATATGTACACCCTGGGTCTCCTCCAGTGTCACAATGATGCCATCCGCAAACTGGAGAAGCAACACCTCATATTCTGCCTCGGGAGTCTACAGTCCCATGGTCTAAACATGAAATTCACCAGTTTTAAAATGTCCCTACCCCCAGCCTCATCCCACGTCCAACCCTCCCTCTCATCTTCGCCTCCTTGAACTGACACAACCTGTCCATCTTTTCTCCCACCTATCTGCCCCACCACTCCCTACCTGCACTCACCGATCACCATCCCACCTACCTTCCTCAGCCTCACCCCTCCTTTTTCTATTTCCCAGCTCCCTTCCTCCACCCCATTTCAGAAGAAGAGTCCTGATCCGAAATGTCAACTTTCCTGCGCCAATGCTGCCTGGCCTACTGTGTTCCTACAGCTCCATACTGTGTCTTTGACTCCAGCATCTGAAGTTCTTGCTATCTGAGTGATTTATAACCCCACTGAAGCATCTTCCAAGGATGCCCAACTTGGAGTTGTCCTCTTCCTCTGGAAAGATCTCAATGGAAATCTCCTACTAGAAAACTTCTGGTAACTTCCTGTGCCCTGAAACTTTTCAACCATGTACTTAAACAAACCTGGCACTACAGCCACATACCCTTTCTCCGTACCTCCCTACGCAGCCGAATCATCCCCAATGAACTATAAACAATATTCAGGCCATCCCAATTTGGCCCAAATCACAACACTCTCTACCTCCAGAGCCTCCAAAAACTGTTTTCTGTATGGATCCTCAAGTACACACTCTCAGCAATGCGCTGGCATCTTCTAGCACTACAATCAAACTTGCCCCAGCTCAGCCTCCCTCTCTCAGACCTGCAAAGGATCTCTTCTGTTTTTCATTCTACGCAGGATCCACATCCTCAACCTATGTCTTTTCTCCACCTTATCTGACATTAAAAACCGTAAGTACTCTAATTTGCTTGTGCTTACCACCAAACACAGGCCTCTTCGTCCACCCCAGTCCTCGCCTGTATTCAGGACCTCCCTCTCAATGTGCCCGTCGCCATTGTCCATGCGGTTACCTCAGCCTCTCCCACTGACTCCACTAACCTAGTCACTTCCTCCGCCAACTCTGACAATGTCACTTCTGCTCCTGAGACAGTCATCACCACCCCCCAGACCTCCCTCTCATTGAGGATGAATGGTCAGTCCTCAACAAAGGACCCGCCCCCCCCTTCATTCCCCTGTACTCTCGCATCAATGAATCCGTTCAATTCTGGATATTGAACTTTTTCCACCACCTCCACCTCCATGCCTATTTCTCTAACCGTGAGTCTAAACAGACCCCTTCTCCTGCCTTCATCAAACCTCATCGTACTGGACACTACCCAACTGCCTCCTATCCTCCCTTGATTACTTCGTTTCCAACTGCTGTTGTGACATTGATCACCTAAGTCTGTCCCACCCTTCTCTCGCTCCAACCTCTTGCCTTAAGGAATGCACAGCTCTCCACTCCGTCCGCTCCAACCCTAATCTCACCATGAAACCTGCGGATAAGGGGGTGGGGGGGGCGCAATAGTGGTACAGCGCACGGACTTTTGCATCACTGAGGCTAGGCACCAATTCTCTGACACCACCTTCTACAGCCCCCTCGATTTATGACCCCACCCCTGACCACCAAACCATTGTGCCTCCGACCGTTCATAACCTCATCACCTCAAGTGGCCTACCACCCACACCCTCCAACCCCACAGTACCTATTTTTATCTCTTTCGCAAAATTCACAAACCTGATTGCCCCAGGTCTCTGCCTGCTCCTGCCCCACAAAACTCTTCTCCACTTTACCCCAACCACGCCCTCCACTTTCAAGACTTCCAATTCTCTGGCCCCCATATACCTCCTCTTCGCTATGGCCATCTAATCCCTGTACACTCGTATCCCCCATGCGGATGGCCTAAGAGCGCTCTTCCTCTTCCGCAGGCCCAACTTTCCACAGACTAAGGGGTAGGCATGGGCTAAAGCTATGCCTGCCTGTTAGGCTACGTGGAACAGTCCCTTTTCCCCTGTTACACTGGCACTATCTCCCATCTCTTCCTCCGCTACATTGATTTAATGTATTGGCGCTGCCTCATGCTCCCACAGGGAGCATGAACAGATAATCAACTTTACTAACACCTTTCAACCAACTTCCGATTCACCTGGACCATCTCCGATCCCTCCGTCTCCATCTCTGTGACCGCCTGGAAACTGACATCTATTTCAAGCCGACTGACTTCCACAGCTACCAGGACTACACCCCCCACCCACCCTCGTGTAAGAATGTAATCCCTACTCAATTCCTCAGCCTCCGCCGCGTCTGCTGCCAGGATGGAGCATTCCCAAACGTCCCAGATGTCCTCCTATTTCAAAGACTGCAACCCCTCCCCCACCACTCCCTGATCAAAAATGCAGTCAACCACATCTCTTGTATCTCCCGCACTTCTGCCCTCAAACCCCCTCCACCCCAACAGAAATGAAGACAGAATCCCCCATGTCCTCACAAATCACCGCACTAACCTCCATATCATTCTCTGCCACTCCCACCACCTATAATCTGACCCCACAACCAAAGAAATAGTTCCCTCCCCACCCCTATCTGCCTTTTTCGTAGGGTCCGCTCCACAGTCCCCACTCACCCCACCTCACCTGGCACCTTTCCCTGCAACCACAGGAAGTGCTACACCTATTCATATTGCTACACCTCCCTCCTAACCTCCATTCAAGGCCCAAAACAAAGCTTTCATATCAGACAGGGGTTCATCTGCACATCCGTCAACTTGGTCTACTGTATCTACTGCTCACGATGTGGCCTCCTGTACATCGGTGAGATCAAGCGTAGACTCGGAGACCATTTTTGTAGAGCATCTGCTCTCTGCATGCCCTTTCCAGTCGCCAACCATTTTAATTCCCCCCTCCCACTCCCTGGGTGACATGTACATCCTAGGCTGCCTCCAGTGTCACAATGATTCCACCTGCAAACTGGAGAAGCAACACCTTGTATTCCAACTCGGGAGCCTATAGCCTGATGGCCTAAATGTGGATTTCACCAGATTTAAAGTCTCACCCCCCCCCCCCCCCCCCGGCCTCGTCCCATGTCCAACCCTCCCTCACTCCCACCTCCTTGACCTGATACAACCTGTCCATCTTCTCTCCCACCTATCCACCCCACCCATCCCACTGACCAATCCAGTGACACCCACCTGCTCTCACCTACCATCCCCAGCCCCACCCCCTTCCCTTCTCTATTGATTCCCCTCCCCATTTCTGAAGAAGGGTTCCAACTTGAAACGTCAAATTTCCTGCTTCTCTGATGCTGCCTGGCCTGCTGTATTCCTCCAGCTCCATACTGTCTTGTCTTTGTATTTTACTGTATTTGTTAATCAAGTGCAATGCCATCACTTCCTGCCTGAATTTAGAACAAGAAGTTTCCAGCATTTTGTTTGAACTCATTTACACTGACCCTTGCTGGGTCTTTTTATAAATGTTGAATTATCCTATAATCACTTCATTTCTGTGGCTGTATTTACTGTGGTGAGTAAGCAAAAGTGCATCAGTGAAATATCATTTAGTTTTCCCGGTCAACCTTGTATTTGGCTGTGGTTAAACATTCCGAATTAGCCATGTTAATATTCAAAGGGGTTTTTTTACCGGGTGCTGGGAGGGCTTTTGATCTGGTTAAACTTGGCAAACTGAAGCTGTTTTGTGTATTTAAGTTGAAGTTCAGCCTTCAGCTTTCATCTTGGAATTTACTCTTAAATGATAAGTCGAATGGCCTCCTTCTGTACTGTAAAATTCTATGATTCTATAACACTATGTACTTTCTCACAGTTGTTTCGGATTCATCTGATATTACGTGGAACCAGGGTTTAATTGCTGTTTGCAGTATTTGACCTGGATAATGTAGTCACATGCTAGTGAGGTTATTTGCAGAAGCAGTTCTAGTATTTTGGCTTACTGGGGGAGGGGCAGAAGAAGGTGTTCACAGGAGAATCCAGAAAATTGCTGCTGTCTTCTGTGCTTGTTGATTTTACAATACGAATGTAAAATCAGAATTGCAAAAGAAATTAGATGCAGTTTTATTTTAGTAATTTGCTTTTGTAAGAACACAGTATTCACCTGACGATTGTTTAGTTACAAAACTAAAATGTTCTTAAAATGTCCACTGACATAGAAAGTGCTGCTGTTTATCAATCAGTTACATAAATGACTTTCTTCAAGGTAATTTTACTTTGTCGTTTACTTTTGGATGTTTTCCTTTCTGAAATTGAGACATTTGGTAGCTTTATTGTAAAAGGTACTTTTAATCTTTTCACAGATATGCCAATATTCGGTCACTGTCCAGCACATGATGATTTTTATCTGGTGATGTGTAATCATTGTAATCAAGTTGTAAAGCCCCAGGCCTTTCAAGCACATTACGGTGAGTTCCAGCTTTGCTCAATACGTTTTAAATATGTGTAAATTCCAGCTTATTTTGCTTGGCAGTGTTTCCCCAAATTAGATTTATTTTATATTTACAGACGTTTCCTGTAATTTCTGTGCTGGATCCAAGATATCCCATGTGATATTTTGCCCTGACATTGTGTACACATTGCAATAGAACAATCTTGTCTGTTTAATTTACTTGGCCTTAAAAATTACTACCAAGAAGAGCAGGAAAAGTTTGGATTGTGTGAAAAATGGCCTATTTAAGAATGAATTACAGACATGTTATTTTATTGACTTCAATAAAACTTGACCAGTCCCAAAATAAATCCACTGTATGCAAATCATAATTAATTCTCACTGGTGTTCAGAATGGAACAATATTTTCAGGTGATATAGAAGGACTTCAGAAAGTACAAGTTTTGCCACCAGTTTTAATGAGATCAGAAGCTCTGTAAATGCTTTATTTTGACATTGAACTTAACTGAGATTTATTCTGACAGAATATCCTGTACAGGAAGTAGTATTGCTGACCAGAAGAAGCATTAATTTACCATTGTTAATTGTCGATGAAGTGTGAGGGGCACTGTAACATTTGTTATGAACACCTCTCTGATAATTAAAACTGAAACCCCAAGAGAAGTTTGCCTCACCTCCTCTGGTAATCTATCAGAGGAGTGGTTAAATGACACTCGCTCTATCGACAATAAGTAACAATTAAATTAACTGTTAGATAAATAAACACACAACTACTAACAAACTGAACAATTCCTCCTTAACCACTAACCATTCCTGACTAAAGCAAGATTCTAATGGTACACTGTTCTAGTAGATATAAGTCCCACTAACATAAATCTAATTAATATAAAGAAAGCTAAATCTCTCCATTACAGTCAGGATAAGTCTTCCGGAATGTTCTTTGCCTTTTTCACTGTCTTTCACTCAGGAGCGCCTTCCTCCATCAAATTCTTTTGTCAGGAATGTTAGCTAAGAGTGCTGTTGTACCTTTTTTTTAATTTTGATGGCACTTATTGAGATCCTAGAGATTTCTATGAGAGCCAGAGATTTTTGTTTCTTTAGATCTGAAGGCTATTGAGAGCTGTCCTCTTAACTGATGGCAGTTTGCTCTCTCACTAATTTGCAAATCCTCTCTCCTTTTATACTGTGATAACCTATTAATTTCTTTAATAGGATTGGTCTGAGGTTGTCAAATCCATCAGATGAAATTTAATTGGGCTTTGGTATCTAGGGCCTGGTTTAAATTAATTGGCTAAATTCAAAAACCTGTTGTCTTGGTAAAAATGCTGCTTTGCCTCGCCTCAATATAGCATTTTGATGTTTCAATTTCAAGAATTCTCTGTACATCTACTGCCACAGACTTTTAAATCTCCAAGCCTTAAAAAAAATTTCAAAGGGACCATGCACTGTTTTCCCCCCCCTATCATTTATAAACCAATTCTAACGTCCTTCCTTCCAATCCACAAGTACTGTACCAACTTTGCAACGCCTACCCTGCTTAAGAAAAAAATTATAAAAGGATGGCTTCATTTTTTTCTCTAAATCTCAACACTATTATTACTAGATACATAGGTCATTAATCTAGAGTTACACATTTCATACTAATACTGTATACATGTATATAAACATTGAACACTACCATGTCTATCTTATGTACACACTTTCCTTTTAAAACCCGCAATAATGCATCTGCAATAGCATTTTCATGACCCTCAATGTACAATCTGTAAATTAAATTCCTGTAATGGAAGACTCCAACGAAATAGTCTGGTGTAATGTCAAAGGGCTGTGATCAGTGTACACAACAGTCTCGGATATATTGTTTGCAACGTAAACATTGAAATGTTGTAAGGCAAGTACCAAACTCAGTCACTCCTTTTTCCATGGTTGGATGTTTTCTCTGGTGGATAATGAGTTTCTTGGAAAAATAGCTGGCCTTTCAATTCCACAGTCATCCTCCTGTAACAACACGGCTCCAACCCCTGCATTGCTTGGGTTGATGGTGACCTTGAAGGGTTTGAAGAAATTTGGTGTGGCTGAAATTGGTGCAGTGACTAATGCTGCTTTTAAATTCTCAAATGCCCCCGACCATTGTTCTCTCCACAGAAATGTCATGTTCTTCAACAAACTCATCAGCAGTGCCACCAAATTTCAGTACAAAATTCCAGTAGAAAACGCTCAATCCTAAAAATCGTAGCATTTCCTTCCTCAAGGCTGGTCTTGGAAATTCCTTGATGGCCTTTGTCTTCAGGTTCCTCGGTGTCATCCTTTCATGTCTGATGTTGTGTGCTAAGAATGTCACTTTGGCCTTCGAATTCTGTCTTAGCCAAATTTTTGACCAACTTTGCCTTTCGTAATCTCTCAAAGAGCTCTGCCAAATGTTCCATGAATGGCTAGAGATCACTAAGTTATCTGTATAGATAGCATAATTAGATCATTAAAACCCAAGCCCCCAGAGAAGCTCGCCTCGCCTGGTAATCTATTAAGAGTGGCCAAATGAAAGAAATCTCTGACACTCACATTTTATTAACGAGTAACAGTTTTATTTATCTAACTCTAACAGTGAACAAATTAATGGAACTACTAACAAACTGAACAATTCTCCCTTTAACTAATAACTATTCCCAAATAAAACAATTTTAATGGTAAGCTGTTCCAGTAGATAGAAGTCCTATTGGTATAAACCAAATTAATAAAAAAAAATTTTTTGAACGCTTTAACCTCTTGAAGTTGCCGGGTCCTGTCTAAAGATATTGGAATTGCACTTCCTCCGATTTAAACACTTAACTTCTCTGCTACTCTTATCCCTTTCTGGGTAAGTCTTCTGGAATGTTCTCTGCCTTCTCCATTGTCCTCCAGTCAAGAACGCTTTCATCCATCAAATTCTTGTGTCAGGAATATTAGTTAAGACTGCCGGAGTACCTTTATTTAGATGGTACTTAACCGACATCTTAGATTTCTGTGAGAGCCAGTGATTTTCTGTTTCTTTTCTGCTGATGGCTGTTGAGAGCAGAGCAGATCTCTTAAGAGATGGCAGTTTGCTCTCTCACTGATTTGCAAATGCTGTCTTTTCTTTTACCCTTGATGACCTATTAATTTCTTATTGGCCAAGATTGTCAAAACCATCAGGTATAAATTTAATCGGGCTTTGGTATCTAGGACCTGGTTTAAATTAACTGGCTAAATTTAAAAACCTGTTTTCTTTGTAAAAATGCTGCCTTGCCTGCTCATAGTATAGCCTTTTGATACAATGTTTCAATATCAAGAATTCTCTGTGCATCAGCGACTACTTGCAGACATATTTTTAATCTCCCAAGCCTAAAAAACTTTTAAAGGGATCATGCATTCTTTCGTGCCCCACCCCCACCTCCCACAACACCTGTCATTTTACAAACGAATGCTAATGTCCTTCCTTCCAATCCCCAAGTACTATACCAACTTCACAGCACCTTTTCAAGTGACTTTAATGTAGGAGTGTTTACGTTTTTAAAAAAAAAACTATTTTAAACAAAAGGCATTTAAAACCAGCTTGAACTTCAGTTAAAGGGGAAAAAATATATTTTTTGTCAATGTAAGATTTCCTCCCATCACTTTGTAACATCCACAAATGTTGTTGTGTAATCATCTGGACTATAATACAATTGTTTTGTTAAAGCTTGTCCCTCAGGCACCATCTATGTCTGTTTCCTGTACTTTCGATTAAAAATATTAAGGCATGTGGACTATTTTCTGTCCTCATGTGGTAGTGTCCTAGCTTGTTTTGTATGTGGTGATGTGTGACATTTGTCTAATTGATTGACGATTCTGAATCATTATAAAGAGCCAGTGTATCACAAAGCAGTTTGCAACTCAGCATCCTGATGTTTAGCAGCACTGTTGGAGTCTTTGGAATCGAGTCAGAAGCAGTTTTTCTAGATTTATAAAAATCTTTGCATGGGAAACTTACGATTGTCAACAATTTTGTCATAAAGATACTAAGTCATACTACTTCTGTTAATGTTTTTATACTTGAGTTTAATGTTCAGTGGCTTAATGGTCCAAAATCTTTTTGTAACAGGATGACCCCTGGCGGTTGATTTAGCTTTTGCTCACAATGGAAGTGAATTGTAGCTGAGATTCTCAAAATATGACATGCGCGTTTCTTCTACATTACTGTTGTTTTGGTTTTAAGCTTTTGTATATGATGCACAGATTTATCATTGCTGATTAGAGAAATTTAAACTATTCCAGGTTAGCCTGTCAGACTAATGAAAGTTTATTTGAATAGTTCAGAGATTTGCCTTGCCATTGGCACTAATTCTTTCGTGTTTGGCACTTGGCTCAAAACAGTTTGAACATATGGAGCTGGAATAGGTCATTCAAATCTCAAGCCTGCTCTCTCATTCACAAGTGTTATGGTGAGAGAGGAGGCCATTTGACTTATGAATAAAATAATGGATGGTCTGATTTATTCAACATTTACGCTCATCTTCAAACTTTCTCCTCTCCACCACCCCGCCCCATGCTTGGCGAGCATTTAACCGATTCTGCCTTAAAAATCTTCAAGGACTCTTCGTCCAGTACCTGAGTGCCAGTGAGCAGGTTGCTGCTCAGCAAGTGCTGCTTGATGGCACTGTTAATGACTCCTTCCGTAGACTGATAGGCAGTCATTGGCTGGGTTAAATGTTTCCTCCTTTTTTTTTGTGTGTACAGAACACAGCTATGTGGCAATTTTCCATGTTGTCAGGTAGATACCCAGTATTGTAGCTGTACTGAAACAGCTTGATTAGATGCATAGCTAATTTTGAAGCAGTGTTGGGCTTCTGTCACTGAGGATGGGAATGTTTGTGGAACTGCCGCATCCAGTGAGTTGCTTAATTGCCCACAACCGTTCACAAGTGGATGTTTGATTTGATTTTTTTTTTGATTTATTATCACAAAAACAGAAGTAGTTGGAAAAGCTCAGCAGGTCTGGCAGCACCTGTGAAGAGATCAAAGTTAACGTTTCGGGTCCAGTGACCCTTCCTCAGAACTTTTGGTTTTTATTTATTGTCGCATGCATCATCTGACAAAATACAATATAAAGTGTTGTATAGTGTCACCACTCTCCAGTGCCATCTTAAAACACAGAAAATAAACTAAAACACAGAGTATGAAGGCAGAAAAATGAAGAAATAAATTGTCCAACATTACAATCTTTAAGTGCTCTGCCATGGACTTGGTGGCCACCTGTGTTGCTGCCATTGAAATGAAGGTTGCCATTATTTGATGCCGCCTCCCCTCGACTTACACTCTCGCCACTGAATCTTTGCTGGACCTTGCCAAAGCAGACACCACCAATGCTGTTGAGGACAGATCCAAACTTGACTTTGCTGCCATAAGTCCATTTTGGGCCCACTTTGCTGCTGTTGATGTCACTGGTCTCGTACTGGGCCAAACTCACCTCCACTGCTGCTTCCATGAATATGTGCTGGAAGCACATGCCACTGGGAATCCAAATTTACGTCTGCATTGGGCAGCCAACATAGTTTTCTATGCATTCTCTCTTTGCAGCGTGTGTTAATGACCCACACGATGTTGTGCTGTACTAAACTTATGTAGATGTGTTTGCTCTGGATCTCGGGTCTCCAGAAGCTCCCATATTCTGCATTTGCAGCATGTCACCTGTCCTGCTGATCAGCTTACGAGCAATTGCAAATGGGTGACTAAGACAATGCTGTGGTTTTAAGAGCTGTGTTTTGTCCTTGTTTCTTACGGAGAGAGGTTGGGGGAAAGGCGACAAGTGGTCTATGAGAGGATAAACAGCTTCTGAGGCCTGGGTTTTTTTTTTTCTGTAGAAGTTGGAACAATAGGAACATGCGTGGTGGAAGAGAAAGATTGCGTGCTGTCTCACATTCCCCCTCCCTCCCTGGGGAGCTGCTGCTTGTATTGTCTCACGCGCAGTCCTATCAGCAAAATAATCTCTTTTTGAAGTTGCTTTTTTGCCACGGATGTGTTTATGGGATATATTGGAACAGTCAACTAGTTATTGTTGTATCGATGATTCTATGAAGTTTTCCAATAGAGTTAAGTTATTCTAAGTTCTTTCTCTTTTTGTATTTTAACTGTATTGTTTGAATAAATTGTGTTTTGCGTAATGTCGAGTACTTTGACCAATCAAATTGCATCTGGAACATAGCTCCTGACATTAACCATTAAAATAAGTAAAAGTTAAGGCCTAGGGTACCACCTTCATATATTTTGAGGGGTCTGGTCTGGTCTGGTCCGGTCCATAACAGCACCAAATGCTGGCCTTGCTGCTGCCTCCTACATCCCATGTGTGAATTTTTAAAAAAAACCTTGCCTGTCCATCTAAATACTTTGTTCACCACACTGGGGGAGAAAACACAATGTAAAATATTTACTACATGGCCAGCTGTTAGGTTTTTTTTTTCTGTGCTGCTTGGAAGAAGCTACAACTGTCAATCCACTCATGATGCTTCTGTCATTTCCTGATGCTTATGCTAAAGTGAAACAAGTGTCTGTGATGTTTATAGCTATGGCAGGTCTATTAGACTCGATCTGTTGTCAAGGCATTTTAATATATCTGTTTTCCCTATGATATTAATCTAAATTCTCTTTGCATTGCTTAAAAGTAGGCAATTCTATTGTTCTTGGAGGTAGTTTCTTTTTTGGCTTTTCTCTCTGTCTCTGCTGCCATCTCCTGATTTTCCTTGTCGTTTGCATATTGCAAGTCTTATTACTTGCTGCAAGCTGGAGAGATTTTTCAGCGCTTTTAGCTCTGGTTTTGAGCCATTTTATAACTGGTAAAAAGGCAGACTAGCTATTGGAAGATTTACATTGATGTAAGAGCATTAAAAGGAAAGTAGGGAATAAAGCCCCTCAAGCCTGCTTTTTGTTCTGTATGTTAGTGCCTGATCTTAGCCTCAATTTGAATTTCTTGCCTATTCTGTATAGTTTAAAAATCTGTCTCTGTCTGCACAGCTCTTATGGGCTCACCTATAATGCTCCTGATTGAGGGTCACCATTGTTGTTGTAGAATACAATTACCATGTTCTACAGCGACATCATCACATCTGCCCTGCCAGCTCAACTAAATTCTGCTTCACAATTTTATTTTTGTTTTTCACATAACTATCATCTGTTCATATATTTTAAACTAGATAATGTGTTTGTTAATCAAATTTATTTTTTACTGTAACTTGGGGTAAATTGGAACTTTTGAGCTATTTATTTCTGTTTCATATATCAAGCAGCTTCTCATGCCCAACACCACCTTCAAATTTCCATGCAGTTTGTTCTAATACTCTTAATTTACTTGTCCCAATATTGACTTGCACCAGTTGAAATTTTTAATTTTGACAAATACCCTTGTTGAGAGAATTAGAATACCAACTGATCAATTATCTGCTTTCCTGAGACATGGCTTGATATTCTTGCAAACACTTGCACAGAACTGAGATCGTTCGCTCCCAACATAGCTCTTTATCACATGGGACTCTCTTACCTTTCACTCTTTTTGGTTTTCGGTTGTCCACTAATTTTGTGCAGAAATAACTGCTAGTTGAGCGTTTATTGCAGTGTGCAACTTGTCATTTAACGCTTTACTGTCGATGCTGATGAAACTTGTGAAATGAGGTTTCAGAGAATATTAATAAAACTTCTATTGTATGGTTGTGAGGTGTGCTTTGGATAAGAATGATCCTTTGCTTGATTTTGTTCAAATTTTCCTTACAAAAGGGAGAAATTTTGCAATGGAGGTATTACTTTGTACAGAGAGATGATTCCAGTATGTTTTTACTGCTTGAATTGAACCTGGCTGGCCTGAATTGGATCTCTTCCTCATGGCTTTTGTCTGCAAGTTTTTAAGGTGGAAGACTTAATTAATGGGAGCCAAAACAGAAGTTTGGTAGAAAAGTTCCGCAGGTCTGGCAGCATCTAACTCAGATTTTTCTTCATAATGTTTCGAATCCTGTGATCCTTTCTCGACAATTCTGAGGACCTGAAATGTTAACTGATTTTTTTTTTTTCCACAGGCACTGCCAGACCTCCTGAGTTTTTGCAGTAACTTCTGTTTTTGTTCATGATTGACAGCATCCACAGTTCTTTTGGTTTTTAATTAATAGGAGGTCCACGTTGAGTGTTGCAGTCTCCCCGACATCGGAGTACTGTTATTTAACCTGATTCAGGTGCTGCCGTGCAAATGTGGTAAGTATCCACCTCCACGGAGTCATGAGGATTATTCCTGGGATGTCAAGGCCAGTACAGTTCAAGTATCTTCCTGTGGTGCATATTGAATGTCTTAGTATTCACAGGGAGAACCTTAGTCATCTGGTGCTACTTGGCGACAAAATAAAGCTCTCCCATTGACACAGGACCTCAAACAAAAACTCATGCAGTCATTCGAAATCAACTTCACACCCTGCAAATTAGTGAAGCTTTGATTGCTTAGTTGACTGTCAGCACACCAACTGCAACCTGACCCGAGTGGTGAAGCCCCAGTTTTCAACCTTCTGCTGAAAGTCTGGATGATGCTGAACTGCTTGCAGACAGGCCATGTTGATGCAGCCACATGCTCTCTAAGTGAAATAGGAGAGACAGTGCAAATTAACCTGATTTGGATGGTTAGTCATTTCCTGCATTGGGGTCTCCTGCCATAAGCGGTCCATCATTGAATGGATTGTTAATCTCAATATCAAGGTATAACTGTTTCCCCAATCATACAAATAATGAAAAAAAATGCACCTGTTTATGGGCAGGTGAAACAGACCATCATAAAAATCATTCTAAAGCATGTCTACTTTTTTCCAAAAATTTCAAACATCTGTAAAATTGGATTTCATTCCTCGTATTTTGGCATTGACCATCTCCCTGTATAGTATGTCCAAACCAACAAAACTACCTCTGCCTGATTTTTAACATTGAGTGTAGTCAATCTGTTTGTCCTTGTGTTTTAAAGATGGGTCACTGGACCCAAAACTTTAAGTCTGCTTTCTGTCCACAGATGCTGCCAGACCTGCTAGGGGTTTCCCTTCTGTTTTTGTCCTTGAAAGGACTGATCCATCGGTGACTTTGTATAAAAAGTTATGACTACAGTGTAGACAAATAGAAAGATTACTCACAGCTAAAAATACCACTTTGGTTGAGTCTTCAACAGTCCAAATTTTGAAGCAGAAAAAAAGCCCTCATTCAGATAAGTCTATTTACATTGTCGATGATATCTTCATTATCTGTGGGCCCTCTCTAGACTGAAGAACTCAATGCAGAATCAGAATGGGTAGACCCTATTGTCAATGGTACCTGGGGTAATGTCTGCAGTTACACCACTTTTGACCTTCCTTTGGACATACTGCATGTTGAGAGCTTTGGAGTGGATGGTCCTCAATATGCTGAAACAAATTTTCAGGCTTTCCTCCCGGTGAATGTCAGCTGGCTGCTGTGTTTTCCCAAGGTCAAAAGTCAGACAATACCATATCATTGTCCAACAGGTTTATTTGAAATCACAAGCTTTTGGAGCATTGCCCCTTTGTTAGGTGAAGTGAGACAGAAGTACAGAGGCACAGAATTTATATTTGGTTTGTCTCCTATTTTTTAAAAAAAAAATTTTGTAATTATCTCTCAATCTTAATTGGACTATAGGTCATCGCTTCACTTGTTATCCAACTGTTGACACTTTACTCACACTGTTTGACACTCTCTTGATCACCTGCACAGACCTAATTAATTGACCTGTTGACACTCCACTCTGTGTGATCCTTGATCTCTTTGCCTATAAATTCTGTCTTGTGTACTTCTCTCACACTTCACCTGGCAAAGATGCAATGCTCTGAAAGCTTGTGATTTCAAATAAATCTGATGGACTATAACCTGATGTCGTCTGACTTCTGAGATTGTCCACCCCAGTCCAACACTAGCACCTCCACGTCGTGTTTTTCCAAGAGAAGTGATGTGGAAATCAGAAGTTTAAGGCTGCTTTCTTCTAGAATCGCTAAAACATTGTTAATCAACTCCTCAGTATGACCAAAGCTAAATGGTGACTTCTTGTTATTGCCAACACCTTGTTACCTTATTTGACACTACACCGCAGTTTGATTTCTTTCCCCATTTGGCATAGATGAATGGAAATCACTCCATGTCCAGATCTTCAAGGTGTCAGTTAAAGTCTTGGGAAACCGCAAGTGCAGACACCAGAACTGAGTTTTTGAGAATGATGAAAACATGTCCCACCTTCTCGAATGGAAACAGCTCAAACATGCATGTTTATTTTTATTCACTTGGGACCCCAAGTATTACTGGCTGGCCCAGCATTTGTTGCCCATCCTTTAGTTTCCCTTTGAGAAGATGGTAGTGAGTAGCTGCCTTGAACTGCTGCAGACCATATGCTGTATTTACAACCACAATAATTTTTGGCAGTCACCCACCAAACATCAAGCCTATAAAGATGATGGGTTTAAGCTCCATCTTGAGAAATGCAGAATGGCAGGTAAAATGCAAAAGCGGTTGAGTTGCAATATTTACCTGAGAGACATGTTTTTACGGTGTGTGAAGACTGTATATGTAGCCTGTCCACCACGAACTTCGCTCCTGCATTAATAACGTATGTAAATTAACTAATCATTACCAAGGCAGGAGCTTGGGCATGTTAAGCTTTTGAATGTCCCAACAGTTTTCAGACATTTAAACCAAAGCAGTTCTGGATTTTGGGAATCATAAAAGGCACAGAAGCTTCCCATGAAGGTAGCCTCTAATCCACTGTCCGGAGAAACTTAGTCAGTATTGCTCTATGTAGAATGTCATGTCAACTGTGGATGGAATATCTGTGCTAAGTAATCGAGTTCTGTAGGTGATACCAAGTTAGGTAACAGTATCAGAAAGGCATCTCTGAAATTATGGAATGAGTTGGACACATCTCTTTGAGCAGAACAGCACAAGTAAGATAAAGTATGAATAAGTGGCACGTCCTGTGCAATTGGTGATTTAGGTGAAAGTCAAGCTGGGAAATTCATGAGTCTTCCGACCCAGTCAGTCCCCAAGTAATGCAAAACAGATGAATAGGAAAAGCTGATCCCTAGCATTGAAGGTCAAATTTTTCAGGAGAGCTAGAAATTTTCAGGCTTTTGAGTTTGAATTAAGTTAAGAGATGATGTATCTCGCTACTATGGAAGGAGGATTATTGTTTTTGTAGATGAGTTGAATAAGTTGGAAGCCTTCCCCATCCTTGTTTGTGTTGTGATTTTAAACAATAAATGTAGTTACAAGTTATGCTCAAAGTAGTTCGGTGTAAGATTTTCCTGTATCATACCAACATATCACTTTTGTAATGATAGTCATAAAGATTATGAATTGAGAACTGTGCAAGATAACTAGCTGAATTGAAGAACTTTCCCTATCCAATTTGATTTTTGCTTAAGAAATGGAAGCAGAACAGGCCATATGGACCCATGAAAAATGTGGCTGATTATCTGTCTGAACTCATTTGTCACCATCTCCCTTAATCCCTTAGTGTGAAAAACCTGTCATGATATAGAAGTGCTGGTGTTGGACTGGGGTGGACAAAGTCAAACATCACACAACGCCAGGGTATAATCCAACAAGTTTATTTGAAATCAAAGCTTTCGGAGTGCTGCTGCTTTGTCAGGTGACCCAACGAAGGAGTAGCCCTCAAGCTTGTGATTTCAAATAAACCTGTTGGACTATAACCTCATGTCATGTGACTAAAAACCTGTCACTCGCAGCCTTGACTGTTGATCAACCGAGTATCTCTACCCCTCCAGAGCTATCCCTCTGTGATAGAAAATTTTTAACATTCTGAATCATGAGTCAAAAAATCTCTCATTAGTAAAGCAAACTGAGCCTTTTTTGTGATCATTCAGTAGAATGAGGTGATCTTATTGAAAATATATATAATACTTCGGGTTTGACGCGGTCTATCAGCAGTTTGTTGTAGCTGATGTAGTGCAGGCCATGCTGTGTGGCCCGTGAGGCCATTGTTCAAAATATAGACAAGCATGACTGGCCACTCCAATCAGAATATTTCCATCCCTGTGATTGTTGCTGAGTGTCAGGCAATCATTGAACTTCTTTCTCAGTCACCTTTTGCTCTTTCCCAAAGACCTTTCACTTTGGCCAATCAGGTTAATGAAAAGCTGCTCAATTGGGGCTGCTGCAAGGTGACCATTCAGTCAGGACACTGGGGATTCCAAGATTACACTCCTTTTCACAACCTCAAGTGCTGCTTCTCAATGGTAATCAACAATTTGCTGGAATGACTGGATGATTGGGGAAGGGGAAACAGGTGGCTGTGCGGTCATTTGATGAGGTTGTCCACTAGGTTGCACTCTGCACTCTCCCTCTCCCTCTCTTGCTTTTTCACTCTCTCCCCTCTATCTGTCACGCTGTCTTCCAACCCCCCCTCCCCTGTCTTGTGTGCTTTATCTCTCTTCTCTCTTCTTTCCCCCCACTGGCTTCCCTGGTTTTTCTCCCCCCCTTCCCCCCCCCCCCCCCCCCGCCATGCACTGTTTCTCACATGCACTCTCTCACCACCTCTCTTCTGTCTGTACTTACTTTCTCTTTTTTTTTTCTTTCACTCTCTTGCATGTGCTCCCCATCAGTCATTTCTTCTGCCCCCTCCCTCCCCCTTAACTGAAGAGGTCAAAAAATGATAATTATTGGCAGGTTCTCCTGTATGGCACTTTTTAAATGAATAATTAACAAGAATCACTAATCAAATGTTGTGGCATATCTCATCTTTCTAAAATTTGCTCACCAGCCCCACAAATGAGAGAAGTGATTTCTCCACCTGAAGAAGTCAAACAAGCCCATTCTAGAACAAGTGGTCATAACATAGTATTAAAGGGATATTAACAAATATCTATGTGTAGTAATGCTTGGAGTGTAGGGGAAGAGGGCAACATGGGCAGCTACTGGATGTGGTACACATCAGTTTGCCAAAATTTGGGGATGACATCTGGAACCAGTGGAATGAGTCTGTCAATATGACTGGTTTTGAAGGATGTTTTCAGGCTGTATTTTTCAAATATAGTAGCACAGTTGTTTGAGGGATAGGTTTGGAAAGAGCCCTAGAATTGGAGATTGAAGAGGTGATATCTGGATTAATCAATATTATTGAAAGAGAATCCTGAAGTGAGCAGTGAGTAATTCCAAGTTTGTGCACTGGTTCCAAGACCATTGCAGAATATCTTCTGGTCTTACTTTCTACCAACTTCATTGAATTATTGTGTCTCCACTCTTAAAAGTCCTACCTGGATCTGGGTGTCTCAACGTGCTGTGGTATTGAGGGTCAGGTATGGTGCAATGGATGCTGAAGCATTGGAGTGGTTGTATTGAAATGGAAAGAGGAGAGAATCTGGCTGAGATGCTCCACACTGCTCTGGCTTACCCACATCACGATCACGAGCTGTCTTTTTAATTCCTTGCCTGAAGATGGTGTAAAGTAGTTGAATACTGTAGTACGAATACTCTGTACTTATCAACCAGCTATTCTTAATTGAGCATGTTTACAGTCAGTTAAGTTGTAATGTAATTCACTTCTGAAAATACAGTAGATACAAAAACTAGCTAAATAATGAGTAATTTAGTTTTGACAAACTGTAAAAACCCTCCATTTTAAAAAATGTAGTTTCCTACTTTTCTAAAAATTTCTGTCATGTCTATTATTACTAGTACTACTTATTCCACGTTTCCTGAAATAACCACTGAATAACTTCATTCAAAAACACGCAATACTGAATATTGGTAAAATTTGACTATACTGAAGAAACAAAGCTCCCTATAATGGATAAATGATTACAATATGTCCTGAAATAGATGTTCTTTTAAAAACAAAAACACCGAATAAAGAATGAAAGCGTTTCAAAATGATTTGAAAGAGAATCATTTTACATGTACCTGTAATGCTAACTAGAGCTACTGAGGTGTCCTAGGCACTGTGTGCACTCCATATACTCGGACTGTAACGCTTGTCCCCAGCTAACAAAATCACATGGGCAAAGCCCAAACCAGTTTGTGACAGAGCTGGAAACCTTCATAAAGAAATGTAACAAAGGCACTAAAAGATATAAAGGACAAAATTTGTGCCTAAAGGCAGTAATGCTACTGTGAAGTATGCAATTTTGTATTGTTAATTTAGGATGCACATTCTAATTTGAGGGAAGACACGGCAGAAGGCAACTTTTCAAATATCCTTTTATTTGATTGGTGAACCAAGATTTGATCCCACCCCCATCCATCATTGAAGATTAGCTATTTTCAGAAGTTCTTGACAGCAGAACAGATTTCCATTCTAATAAGGTGCCATCATGGAAAGGGCACAGTTGGAAAAGTGCTGATAAGTTTTGAAAGTTGCCTATAGGCTTGATCCCTGAAGGTGAACAAAATTGTTACCACGATTGGACCAGCAACACACATACTGTGATTACAAAGCCATGTCTGGGACTAGGAATTCTACAGCAAGTAACCACCTAGTGAATATTAAAAGTTGTCCTTCATCTACAAGTTAAAAATCAGAAGTACGATGGAATGCTCCCCTTGCCTGGATTGGTGTCACTCCAAAACTGCACTAAGCTTAATACATCCAGGACAACGTTTTACACGTGATCTACCACCTTAAACGTTCATTTCTCCAATATCAGTGCACGATTGCAGCAACTCAGCAAGGCCTCTTGAGCAACATCTTTCAGCCCTGTCACACCAGCCACCTAGAAAGGACATTTGGAACACAACCACCTCCCGCAAGTACCCCTTCGAGTCTCTCTCAGTCCCACTATTTCACTGTTTTCTTCTTCTGTTGCTGGGCCAAAACATTGGAAGTCTCTTCTTAATAGCACTAAGGGTCTGTATTCAGAGTGCAGAGATTCTAGAATGTGGCTTATTAACTTCTAAAGGACGTGGGCAATAAATACTGGTTTTGCTGATGATACTTGATTCTATGAATTTTTTTAAGGAAAAAAAAATCCAACTTCACTCTTTTGCGAGGGGCTGTGTGTGTAACATGCCCTAACCAGGCAAAGGTATGTCAGTAAAAATAGTAATTTTACGTGAGACAAGTTGACACAAAACAAAACATCCACAAGAACACAGCATCAGTCAGCACTTGGATAAATAATGAAAACATGTGCAAAACATAATACCATAGTCCGTTCCTAGACTAGTAATATAAAATTCTAGATTAGTAATTAGAGACACGTTCAAATTTCTCCCAGTAACTGGGGAACTTCTAATTAACAAATTTAAAATAAAAAGCTAGTATCATGATGCTTACAGGTTATTGTACAAATCTCACAGGAAGGGTCACTCAATCCAGAACTGATTTCTCCCTACAGCTGGTGCCAGACTTGAGCTTTTCCAGCAATTTCTGTTTTTGTTTCTGATTGTGGCATCAGCAGTTCATTCAGTTTTTATTGTGCAAAGCTCATCTGGGTCTAATGTTCCGTTCAGGAGGAAATTTTGCCTGCCCTGTTTGATTCCAGTTTGAGAACATTGCTGTTGATTCTTTAACAGACTTCTGAAATTGTCAAGCAAGCAATTCAGTTTTATTTTAAAAGGTGGCTTCCTACCTTGAGGCCAATATCATCTGGTTTTACCAGTGATGCCCCACGTGCTGTAGAAAAGTAATAAAGAGAAATTGGGGTAATTTGTAGACAATAAGAAGGTACCAATAGATAGGAAACTACCTAATGTGCTCCTTTTAGTTTTTTTAAAGTCATACTGATATTACAGACCTATTTGTCATTCCATTGAAAACCTGTTTGTACAATAAAAACTTAATTTACACCCTATGTATTTAGAAATTGTAGTAACTGCCTAACCAATTTTTACCACTTTAGGAATGTTGCATTCCAGCTGCCTTGTGATCATCCCTAAAACATGTTGTGCCTTACGATACAAAATGGTTTTGAGAGTTCCATTTGAAAATGAGTAACACTCTTGATTTGGGGCTCCAGAAATCTGGGAATGGATAAATTAGTTGAAGGATAGGAAGTGCTGAGTACTTGCAGTGGTGAAATGGTGCAGAACATGGTTGGGCCACTACTTTAAAACAAAGCTTTAATCACTTTGGACAGTGTCTGGTAGGACTATTTTTAATCAAGCCGTTCAGATGTGTTTTTGCCACATCTCTGGAGCAGGTGGGTCTTGAACCTGTGCCTTCTGGCCCAGTGGTAGTGCACAGGTTGATTTAAGAATAGTGCCACCAAGTGTTGTTTATCCTGATCTTAAAGTTTTTGTTTCGTATAAAGTAGAAAAACTGTGGTCCGAGCATACTGTTATTCAAGACCTGGCCACTACTACTTCTAATTTGCATTATGACCTAGATTCAGAAATTTTGACGACAGTTTTGCACATTCCACCAGATAGGCTGGATTGGGATGCATCTGAAACTCAAATCTCAGGAGGCAGTTGCAAGAAATTCTTCAGAATGAGTAATCGAGGTTTTGATGAAAGCAAAAACCCCAGAATCAACTAACTGGATGCTACAGTGTGTGGTGGTGTGGAGTGAGTCATCAGAATCTCTTGCTGAATTTAGCAAAATGCGCTGAGTGGCTTTCTCATTTGCAATTATTTTGTGATCATGGCAGGGATTGAAAAGGTGCAAATTATTTTTCTTAAAGGCCATACCTCAATGTATTTTGAGAATTTAAATATCAACTTATAGGAAAAGGCAACCAATCTCAATTTTGATACTCTTAAGTAGGCTGAATAACTTATTTACTTAAATTTGAATGAATGAAACTTGCATCAACTGAATTAACAAACCAGAGACTTCAGCAGTAATATTAGTACAAAATTTGAAAACATCTAATAATCCAGATCTATAACCTTCAGGAAATTTTTGCTTCCTTTGACTATAGTCTTGACATCCCCCTACTCCCTGCTTTGGCAGGCCCTCACAGGCATGGGTGAATTGCTGTCAGTCCAATTCAATGGGTTCTGAGATGGCTGGTAAGCTCAATGTGTGATCTGCAGACTGTGCCATGTGGGTTAGTTGGTATTTGAAATGTATAGCAGAAGAGCTATTTGAAGTTTTGTGTTTTTTTTTGATGCCTTGACTTTGTATTCTCCCAACCAAGTCCTGTGTGTTTGGTGCCTTCCTGAATAAACCATCTCTGTATTGGTCAGCCGCAAGCCAGGGATTCCAGCGAGTTGCTGGTGATGTTTGATCCCTTTAGGAATTCTGAGGATATTGCCAGTGTGTTTCCACCGACCTCCGAGAATCTCCTGAGTTCTAAGTAGGACAGTTCCGTTGATTCTTTCACTGCAACAAAGGGGCTGTATCTTCAACTAAATAAGTCTCCAAAGTTTTGTAGAATTTATTCCTTCTACTCTCCATTTCAATTACTTAAAAGCCACCTTTTGACCAAGCTTTTAGTCAGCCCTGCTGATACAAAGGCCTTTGACTTTGCATTGTTATTATTTATATCAGATTCTGCTTCCATAAAGTGCTGAGGGGTGTTTTTCTACTTTATATTAATAGCAGAGCATCTGGAATCATGGAATTAGCTAAACTGAATTAATGTTGGTTATTCACCGAAGGCATGTGAATCGAGTCTGTTAAAACTCACTTAATTTGTATTATTGTGGAATGAATAATAGCATTTATTCCTGGCATCAGTTTTATCTTCAGTCAAGTTCTGTTAACTAACTAAAGAGAATAAAAGAATGCTGATACTAAAACAGACAAAATACTGGAAACACTGATCAGGCAGCATCTATGGAACGAATAAGGCAAGCTAATTTTTTTTTTGATCGGCCTGTTATGTTTTATTTTTCTAAATAAAAGCTTGCCTGGCAGATTCATTCCATACACTCCGTCTACTTTCCAGCAATCTTGCATTCTTAAATGAATTTTTTTCTTCCCTGTTCCATGGCTTTTTTTCTTTGCATCTTGCTTGGCACCAGTGCAGAAATGAGGAAGAACAATAACGTCGGTAGTCTAGCAATTCTCAAAATACTTTTACTACTAGGAGAAGATTAATGTCAGCAATTTGAAGTTAGATTTGAATCTTAACAGTTTAACAAATTATTTCAGTGTGGACAGTTCCTCTCCAGAGATCTGTAGTATGACCGTATAAGAAAACACTGGATGCCTCTGAATTGTATTTATCTTCCAGGACCTTTTTGTATTTCAACCGTATTACTGTTAACCAGTCAGTTACGTAATCCTAAACATGATGTCTGTTAGTTCAAAAGCAATTGATGTGAAGCCTCCACACCAGCTCAGGTATCAAAGTGAAAGCAGATTGTAAATGTGAATTAATAAAAGGCTGTAACCAGTTCTTGCCTTTTAATGCTGGGCCATGAGCTGTAGTTGAAGTTTCTTGTGCAGTTTTTGATGAAAGGCATTTGGCAACATGCCCAGATTTACATGGAGTTTGCAGAAGGTTGGTGTGGGCTACGGTACTGTCACTGCATAAAGCTAAAGCGACCATGTTCTGTTACTGAGATAATCTGCAGCTGAATATTGTTGAAATTCCTCTTAGCAGCTTAAGTACTGTAAGTGAATCAAAGTAGATCCCTCCAAATGAGGGATTAACTGCTGCGAGTCAATTTGAAATGTTATTCGAGTACTTCTGGCAAAAGCGAATGGAGCAAAGCTTGGAGTGAACTGTGCCAGAGCGCTGAGGTTTGTACTGATAATAAACCTCTCTCTCTCTGACAAAGCTGCAAACTACTAGCAGTCTCGGATCAAGTAAACGGATGCAGTCATTCAAGTGAAACTCTAATAAGTGAGATTTTAGATGTTTGATCCCTTTTTAAGAGCCCTTTTAAGGCAGTGGTAACAGTGGTTTCATGACACAGGAAATATTATGAACACACAGGAAGGTTTGCTTACTAGCTGTTCACTTCCCTTCTATAATGTGAGCTGTCCAGTTATTGGGTTTTTTTTTTTTTGTTTCTTTGATCATTGCAAGGCAATGTGAATGTGTAAATTTGAACAAAGACAACATACCGTGAGCTATAAATTTTAAATTGCCGTGTTTAATCTTCGTGTTGTTTCAATGCGAGTTGCTGAAACAATAATGGCCTTTACAAAATCAAGGAGTGTAAGATGAGACTTTTTGACCACATATATGCTTTTTACTTGTGCTCCTGTTCAGATTGCAGTTATGTAGTTGTCTGTTTTGTGCTTTTAATTAGTGCTACCTTTCTAATTATAAATGTAATTTATTGAAATAAAGCCTTTATGGGAAATTTGGAGGGCCTTGCCCTTTTGCTGCAACACTTGTCATTCAGAACTGTGCAGTAATGGATTGTACTGAGCAAGTAACGTCTCAGTTAATAGCACTCTTGCCTGAGTGAAAAGTTTGTATTCCAGTCTGACTCCAAGAGTTCATATTGTACAAAATGACAGTAATGGTGTGCTGTGTTGTCAGCGATACTGTCTTTCAACTGAGATGTATTAATCTTTTTATCTGCATTTTCTAGTGCTGTGGATAGACATTGCACCTGGGGCTGTTGCAGAGAACAGGGAGCTCTACTGTTAACTTGCCCAATGTTAATTTCTCGGGCACCATCACTTATCTCAACACTTTGTGCGATTTGTAGGATCTTGTGTATATTTGTGCTCTAGATTGAGTGTATGCAAACATGCCATATAGATAGAATTATAAAACCAGGTTTTTACTGTGCTAATAGTTAACTAGAGATGCATGTTGTATTTAAGAATGTTAAGTTAATCAGTTCGTCAAGTAGGTGGATTCCTTTCAAGATGTGTTTTGTTGTCCAGTTTCATCTGCATATTGAAGCCAACGTTTTCCTTAACATTTAGAATGTTTGGAAGCCAGACTTGTATCATTGGGAATATTAATTACTAAAAATGAAGATCATTCGATATAATTTTAAGTTTTGGTGCTATTGAGTTAGTTTTTTTTTTCTCTTGAAGCATTTGAATGGCTGGGAGTCCACCCTCTCCAGCAAGAGGAAAACAAAATAAATCAATTGGAAGTCCTTGGCAGATTGGTGGGTCAGAACCTCCCAGTCGTGCAAGATTTCTTATGCCTGCTACTGTGCTTTTTGTGGTGCTTCCACAATCTTGTCCAAAGGTGCTCGAGTATCTCATTTTAAGGAGGTCTGTTACTGGCCCACCCTGGCATTTTATTGCCAGTGCCTAATTGTCTTGGGTTTAAGACAGTAGAAGTAGGTATTTAACTCGTCATGCTTTGTCCTCTTCCCCAGAAGCTAATTTGAAAGTATGACAACAGATTGCACGCATTAGATAATGTTCTCTAGACTGTAGAATATTCAAATTAGGAGCAGGAACAGGCCACTAAACCCTTTAAACCTTCACTGTTGAGTAAAATCATTCCCAGTCTAGTTACTTCATATTCCCGTCTGCCATGGAACCTTTTCACCCCTTTAGCAAGAATCTACCTACTGTTTAAAAAATAATCAAAGACTGACAGCAAGGTTTCTGGTACCAAGACTGGCTCCAATGTAATGAGGAATAACCCAGGTTCCAAGTGATTGATTGATTGTGATAGTGGACTCTCTAATCAGAGGCACAGACAGACAATTCTGGAGCTGACAGCAAGACATCGGAATGGTGTGTTGCCTCCCTGGAGCCAGGATCAAAGATATCGGAGGGTGTGGAATATTCTCCAAAGGGGAGAGGGACCAGGATGAGGCTGTTGTACACATTGGAACTACTGACATAGGAAGAGAAAAGGACAAGTTTCTGGCGAGAGAATATAGGAAATTAGGCAGGAATTTAAAATGTAGGTCCGAGAGGGTAGTAATATCTGGATTAATCCCAGTGCCACGAGCCAGCGAGGAAAGGAATAGGAAGATCGAGCAGATCAATGAGTGGCTGAGGAGCTGGTGCAGGGCTGAAGAATTCAAATTCTTTGGATCACTGGAACATCCTCCTTGGGTCAAAGTGATCTGAATAAGAAGGATGGATTGCATCTGAACTGGAAGGGGCCTAATGTACTGGCATGGTGATTTGCTAGAGCTACTCGGGATTGAAACTAGTTGGGGGAGTGGGGAGTCCTAGGGAGATGGAGAGGAAAGAGATCAGACTGAGACTGGTACAGTTGGGAAAAGGAGCCAGTATAACAGACAGGGCAGGCAGGAACAAAGTAGAGAATGACATAGGGCGTGTAAATTAAAATGCATTTATTTCCATGCGAGAGGCCTAACAGGTAAGGCAGATGAACTCGGAGCATGGTTAGAGACGTGGGATTGGGATATCATAGCAATCAGAGATGTGCTTCTGGGATGGACAGGACTGGCAGCTTAATGTTCCAGGGTATAGATGCTTATGGAAGGATCTAAAGGGGGGGGACAAGAGAGGAGGTGGAGTGGCGCTTTTGATCAGGGATGACGTTATGGCTGTATTTGGGAGAGGATATTCCTGGGAATATATCCAGGGAAGTTATTTGGGTGGAACTGAGAAATAATAAAAAAAGGGATGATCACCTTATTGTAATTGTACTACAGACCTCCAGACTGCGATTGAGAAACAAATTTGTGAGGAGGTCTGTTATCTGTAAGAATAATAGGGTGGTTATGGTAGGGGATTTTAACTTTCCAAACATAGACTGGGACCGCCGTTGTATTAAGGGATTGCGTTGAGAGGAGTTCAAGTGTAGAAGAAAATTTTCTGAATCAGTATACGGATGTACCTACAAGAGAGCAAAACTTGACCTACACTTGGGAATAAGGCAGGAGTGATTGAGGTGTTGGTGGGGGAGCACTTTGAGGCTAATGATCATAATTCTATTTGTTTTAAAATAGTGATGGAAAAGGACAGACATGATCTAAAAGTTCAAGTTCTAAATTGGTGGAAGACCAATTTTGATGGTATGAGGCAAGAACTTTTAAAGGTTGCTTTTGGGGGCAGATATTCACAAGTAAAAGGATGGCCTGAAAATGGGAAGCCTTCAAAAATAACCACTGTCCAAAGATGGTAGGGTGTTAGGGTGAAGGGCAAGGCTGGTAGGTGTGGTGAATGCTGGCTGACAAGAGAAATTCAGAACTTGGTCAAGAAAGAAAGAAGCACGTGTCAGTTGTTATATACAGCAGAAATTGAGTGATTCCCTAGACGAGTACAAAGGCGGTAGGAGTACACTTAAGAGGGAAATTAGGAGGGCAAAAAGGGGATGAGAGATAGCTTTGGCAAATAGGGCTATGGAGAATCCAGACGGATTCCACAAATACAATTAAGGACAAAAGGGTAACTAGGGAGTGAAAGACCCTCTTACAGATCAGCAAGGTTACCTATGTGTGGAACCGCAGGAGATGGGGGAGATACCGAGCAAGTATTTTGCATCTGTTTGCTGTGGAGAATGATATGGAAGATAAAGAATGTGGGGAACAAATAGCAACATCTTGTGAAATGTCTATGTTACAAAGGAGATGGTGCTGGATGTCTAAAAGTGCATAAATCCCAGGGACCTAATCAGGTGTACCCTAGGACTATGCAGAAAGCTAGTGAAGTGATTGCTGGGCCCCTGGTTGGGATACTTAGATCATCAATAGCTGCAGGCAAAGTGCCGGAAGGTTGGCTAACATTGTGCCACTATTTAAGAAAGGCGGTAAGGAAAAGCCAGGGAACTATAGACTGGTGAACCTGACATCATTCGTGGGCAGTTTATTGGAGGGAATCCTGAGGGACAGGATTTACCTGTATTTGGAAAGGCAAAGATTGATTAGGGACAGTCAGTGTGGCTTTGTGCATGGGAAGTTGTCTCATGAGCTTGATTGAGTTTTTTTTTTTTTTTTGAAGAAGTAATGAGGAGGATTGATGAGGGCAGAGTGGTGGATGTGATCTGTATGAAATTCAGTTAGGTGTTCGATAAGGTTCCTCATGGTAGACTGGTTAGCAGCAAGGTTAGATCACATAAAATACAAGGAGAGCTAGATATTTGGATACAGAACTAGCTCGAAGGCAAAAGACAGGCTTGGTGGTGGAGGGTTGCTTTTCATACTGGAGGCCTGTATGACCAGTGGTGTGCCATAAAGGATTGATGCTGGGTCGACTGCTCGTTCTCATTTATATAAGTGATTTGGGTTTGAATGTAGGAGGAATGGTTAACAAGTTTGCAGATGACACCAAAATTGAGGTGTAGTAGACACTGAAGGTTACCTCTGAGTACAATGGGATCTTGAACAGATGGGCCAGTGGGCAGAGGAGTGGCAAATGGAGTTTAATTTAGATAAATGTAGGTAATGCATTTTGGAAAGGCAAATCAAGGCAGGACTTGTGCATTTAATGGTAAGGTCTTGGGGAATTTTGCTGAAAAAGAAGCCTTGGAGTACAGGTTCATAGTTCCTGGAAAGTGGAGTCGCAGGTAGGTAGGATAGTGAAGAAGGCATGTGGTAAATGATTTGCCTTTATAGGTCAGTGCATTGACCATAGGAGTTGGGAGGTCATGTTGTGGCTGTATACGACATCGATTAGGCCACTATAGGCATACTGCACGCAATTCTGGTCTCCCTGCTATAGGAAGCATGTTGTGAAACCTGAAAGAGCTCAGTAAAGATTTACGAGGATGTTGCCAGGATTTGGAGGGTTTGAGCTGTAGGGGGAGGCTGAATTGGCTGGGGCTATTTTTCCTGGTGCATCGAAGGCTGAGGAATGACCTTATGGAAGTTTATAAAATAGTCAGATGAATGGATAGGGTAAATAGACAAAAAATGGGATGGGGGAGTCCAAGACTAGACACGGTGGCTCAGTGGTTAGCACTGCTGCCCCACAGCACTGGGGACCCAGGTTTGATTCCACCCATGGCCAACTGTCTGTGAGGAGTTTGCACATTCTCTCTGTGTCTGCGTGTGTTTCCTCCGGGTGCTCCAGTTTCCACCCATCGTCCAAAGATGTGCAGGTTAGATGGATTGGCCATGCTAAATTGCCCGTAGTGTTCAGGGATATGTGGATTATAGGGTGGGATGCTCTGAGGGTCGGTGTGGACTTGTTGGGGCCAAAGGGCCTGCTTTCACACGAGGGATTCTGTGATTCTGCTCTATGATTCTAGAGGGCATAGATTTAAGGTGAGAGGGGAAAGAGTTAAAAGGGTCCTAAGGGGCAACCTTTTCACGCAGAGGGTGGTGCATGTGTGGAATGAACTGCCAGAGGACGTGGTGGAAGCTGGTATGATTACAATATTTAAAAGGCATGTGGATGAGTATATGACTAAGAAGTGTTGATAGGGATATGGGCCAAATGTGACTAGATTTATTTAGGTTATCTGGTTGGAATGGACGTGTTGGACTGAAGGTTTTCTTTCTGTGCTGGACGCCTCTATGACTCTGCTTGCACAGCTGTTTGCCAAAAGAGAAACTCCTGTTTTTGCGGTGGGAGGGGTTGGGGGTGGGTGAGAATCTCCATCTGTCTTAAATGAGCTTTATCCTTTGTTTTTAAACAGGGTAGACTAGTTTTTGATTCTTCTAGAAGAATCCTTTCCTTTCTGCATCCAACTAGTCAAAACCTGTCAGGGTCTTGTTTTAATTACTCTAAGCTCTTTGAAGATGCAAACCTAACCTGTCTAACTGTTCTTCATAAGAGTGCCTGTCAATAAAAATGTAGAAACTAGGAGCAGGACTAGAACATTCAGCCTGTTGAGACCCTGCACTGTCACTCAACATGATAATGGCTGATCTTCTATTTCAACACAGATCCTCACTCTTCCCTCACCTTTTGGCCTCTAAACATGTTCAGTGATTTTGCTCTCCACACCCTTCTGGGGTAGAGAATTACACAGGCTCACCACTACTGTAGGAGGGAGGTCTTGTCAGCCTGAGCCCCAACAATCTCCTTAATATTACTTCCCAGGTGGTTGTTCTTTTCCTTGCATTTCCTGTTTTGTGGCTGTTTCTGGATGTTGCCTCCATTCTCAGTATTGAAGACTGAGACAAAATATCCATTGTCATCTGTCATCTTTTTATTCTCCATTATTAATACATAAGATTCACTTTCAATAGGACTAACACTCAGAACATTTTTGTTTTTGTTTAAAAATAGCGATGAAAGTTTGTTTTATATTTCAAGCTAGCTTTATTTCATTCTCTAATTTTTGTCTCGATCATTTTTATTAGTTACTCCACTGCTTTTATGTTGTCTAGTTGTCTAGTCGTCTGATGTGGTGCCATCTTTGCATAGTTATCTATTTTTACTTTTTCTGATTTAACAGTGGGTGGTAGGTCATCCCTTAGAATTTTTCATTCTCGTTAGATAGTATCTATTCTATATATTCTGAAACATCCCCTTAAATGTCTATCGCTACATCTTTACTAACAATATCATAATTTAACTTGCCTGTTGTCCCCAGCTAGCTCTGCATTCATCCCTTCCTAATTGCCCTTACTTAGGTGTAAAATAGCCTGGGGTATTCATCTCTCCCCGAAAAGGAGTATATAATTCAGTCATTTTAACATTGCTGTTACGAAGGGGTACCTCTAGAGGTCATGAATTAATCCTATCTCGTCCAGTATAGCCTGCTGTCCACAGCATGCTGTTCTACAAAATGATCCTGAAAATATTTAATGAATTCCTCTTCTAAGCTCCCTTTGCTCATTGACTTATTCCAGTGCATACGTAGATTTAAAAATGCCATGATTATCGCAATAAAAATTGTCACAATGAGAACTGCAGGCGCTGTAAATCATCAGGAAAAAAAAGGTTGCTGGAAAGCTCAGCAGGTCTAGCAGCATCTGTGAAGAAAAAACTGAGTTAATGTTTGAGTTCTGTGACCCTTCCTCAGAACTGAAGGAAGGGTCACTGGACCTGAAACATTAACTGTGATTTTTTTTTTTTTTTTTTTTCTTCACAGATGGTGCCGGACATGATGGTCGCAATGCCTTTCTGAAAAGTCCCCCACATTTCTTTGAGTATTTACTGTCATGTGTTTATTCTTTGGGAGTCTGTGTATCCTACTGACTTCCTGATTGATGACTACTTTTCCAACAGGTAATTAAGAAAGTGAATAGAAGTTATCGTTTATTCAGAGATGAAAAGAATCCAAAAGTAGAGAAGTCATGCATATGCTTGTAAGCATTAGTGCTATCTGAGTTAGTGTACAGTATTGGTCACCTTGTTAAAGGAAGGACTGGAAGCTGTTCACAGAAAGCTTACTTTATTTATACCTGAAATGGGCAGATTGTCTTATGAAGAAAAGTTGAACAGGCTTGGCTTGTATTCGCTTTGGAAGAGTCAAAGTCAACTTGATTTAAACATTAAAAAATCCGGAGGTCTTGACAGGGTAGGTGCGGCAACAATGTTTCCTTGTGGAGGAATCTAGAGTTAGGACTCACCTTTTGCAGGTAAAGGATTACCAATTTAAGACAGATGAGAATATTTTGAGGATCGTGAGGTCTTTGAAACTGTACTGTACTCCACAAAAGTTGATGGAAGTGAAATTTTTGCATGTTTTTTAAGGCACTGGTGGATAGTTTCTTCACGAGCAAGGGGGTGTAAGGTTCTTCAGGAGGAGAGCATGTGGAACAATCAAATCAACCTTGATCTTCTAGATATTAAGGAGTCTTGAGGGATTGTAAGGCCTACTTCCCTTAATTGATAGGTCTGTTCTTCTACATTCTTATTTCTTGAACTTGGGTCATCCCTGTTTAATATGCTCTACCATCATTAATTAACAGAGACACCCCTCCAACTTTTCCTATCCTTCCTAAATGTCATACCCTTCAATGTTCAGGTCCCGATCAGTCATAATGCAGCCATGTTTCTGTAATGGCTATATTAAATATTAACAACAAACTTAGCCATTTCATAAGGCAGTTAAAACCATCTTGATAAGCCAGTGAAAACTATGTACGTCAAATACTGTGAAGTTTATTATATTAATCTGACCACTTATTATAGTTTTATTTACCTCATTGTAAATATACTTGTTCAGTCAAATGACCACACGAAATATTGACAGTTCATTCAATCACCAGTTAGTTCCTCCTCAAATACTGTGATGCCAGAGTAATCGGTGTAAGTGAGAAGGCTCTCTGCTGTTAAGAATGCAACTTTGCCTTAAATAAAACTTATTTAGGTGATTTTATGCTGTTTTAAAAACTAATCATAAGTGATGTGTATACTCCCTGTATTACATTTCTACTAATTAGTATGTATTTTAATATTAGTTTATGTGGCTCAATGGTTATCCAGAATATTTGATCACTCCGGATACTCATGGTCCCATAGATGCCGGATAATAAAATGTTCACTGTGTTTCTATTGGTGTTGTCAATTCATCTTTCTTTTTTGTTTTGAATGCTAACCCCTAATATTTTATCTGTTGATGTATTCAGATTTGTGTTCTGTATCCCTCCCTGTTATAGTCTGTTTTTCATTTCACACATGTTATGATTTGCAAGTCAGGCCCAATCCAAGTGAATGAGGAATTTGTGCTCGGTGCTATTGCCTTGCACTTTCAAGTGGAGGGACTTAATATTCAGCTTTCCATTTTTTTACTCATTCGCAAGATGGTGGCCCGCACTAGCTCTGTTAGCATTTATTAGCCATCCCACACGCAGAAAAGGAAAAGAGGATTCAAAGATGCTTTGACCTCTAAATTATTCATTGTTATCATGAATGTTTGACCTCCATATGTCAGAGATGTTGTTTTATTGTGTTTGATATCCATGGTCCAAAAGTACTGGATCTCTTCTGTTGAGGGCTTTGCGAGCGTAGAATCATACAGCGCAGAAACAGACCCTTTGGTCCAACTCGTCCACGCCAACCAGACAATCCAATCTGATGTAGTACCATTTACCAACATTTGGCTCATATCTTTCTTAAACCCTACCAATTCATATACCCATCATAATGCCTTTTAAAAGTTGTATTGTACCCACCTCCACCACTTCCTCCAGCCACTCATTCCGTACATGCATCACTCTCTCTGCATGGAAGAAGTTACCCCTCGGGTCCTTTTTTTAAATTTTCCCCTCTCACCTTAAGCCTGTGCCCTCTAGTTTTGGATTCCCCCACCTAGGAAAAAGACCTTGGCTATTCACCCTATCCATGCCCCTCATGATTTTCTACACTTCTATAAAGTCACCCCTCAGGCTCTGACCCTCCAGGGGATAAAAGCCCCAGCCTATTCAGCCTTCTCACTATAGCTCAAACCGTCCAGTCCTGGCAACATCTTAGTAAATCTTTCCCGCACCTTCTCAAGTTTAACAACTACTTTCGTATAGAAAGCTGAGCAGAATTTTATGCTGTATTTCAAACGTGGCCTGATCAACGTCCTGTACAGCCACAGCATGACGCCCCAAATCCTATACTCAATGCACTGAGCAATGAGGGCAAGCATACCAAATGCTGCCTTCACCACCCTGTCTACCTGCGCCTCCACTTTTACGTGCCCGCACTCTGAGATCTCTTTAAGGCAACATTCCCAGAGCCCTACCATTAACTGTATAAGACCTGCCCTGGTTTGCCTCACCAAGATACAACATCTCACATTTATCTGAATTAAACTTCATCTGCCACTCCTCAGCTTATTGGCTCAAATGATCAAGGTGTTGTTGTACTCCAAGCTAATCAGCTACTCTGTCCACTACACCAACAATTTTGGTGTCATCTGCAAACTTACTAACCATACGTCCCATGTCCTCCATATTCATGTCCAAATCATTTTACATAAATGATGAAAAGCATTGGACCTCATAGCAATCCAGCTCAACTTACTTGTCTTTCTGTCATTATATCACGAAACTATCTTTATCTGTTCAGTTAATGTTACGTGTTTTCCTCTGAATCCCAAATCTATCATGATGCCATTCCATTGCACTGCACAACACAAACATTGGGTGCCAGTATTCCCTATTGATTTCTCATAAATGAAAGAAGGCTCGTACCTGGTGACTGATGTACATTTAGCATGATGCTGTTTCAAAACTGATAAATTCAGCAAGATGTAAGCACTTAAAAGCTCTCTAGGAGGGCTTAGCTCGTGTACATCCAGAGTTTCAACCTTTGTTTGGTTAAGGACCCCTCAAATGTATTGAGAACCCCAATCACCACTGCATATGTATCCCCCTGTGTATGTATCATGAAACAAAAATACAAACAAAATAAAACCCTATTGAATATGTGAAAAAGAACAAAATATATACTCTTTGTGGTTTGTAAGAATGATGTATTTTGAAGTTTGGAATTCTGGAATGACCTGGGGAAAAGTGAGGACCTCTGGTTGGGGAAAATTACAGAACCAGTAACTCTCCTCTTCACCCTGCCACCTCTGCCCCACCCCATTTGCGGCAAAGTAATTAGATTAACTGCCCGTAACCAAATGACAGTGCTAGTTTGTTGATATTTTCACTTCGGTATGTAATAATGGATGTTTTTCAAAAATATATTCACAACCTCGACCACCCCCCCCTCCTTTTTTTCTCCTCTATTTCTATCCACACAACAAAAAAAAACAAGTTTAAAAATAATTCACTGGCCAGAAAATCCAAAGCAGCAAATATCTAAGGAAGCAGCAACTTTCTGAGAATCCTCATCCCTACTTTGGCAGTGTTCCACAGTGAGGAAGTATGTTTCCACATCAGGCACTATTGTGAAATCTGGAATTAGTTTAATGTTACAGCTGTGACATTTTATACTTGCTGATTTTTTTTGTTTAAATCCAAGTTACTGTTTGTGCTCTAAATTTTCTTCAGGAAAGTTTTGATATTTCAAAGCAGTACCTTTTCAGAACTGGCAGTGATGCTTTTATTGAGTGTGATGCCATGAAAATGGCATTCACTTGAACGGGTATGACTATTTCAAGGTCATTAGAAATCTACTAGATTGTGGCTTACTGATTATATTCATGCCAAATCTGTTCAGTTGTGGTGAGAGCTTCTTGTTTTATTCCTGGCTTTTGGGAATGTTTTTTGCTCAGTTCTTTCTGTTTTGGTAAGTTGCCAGTTATTTTATGACCAAAGCTCTAATTCTGTAAACTTCTATGCAGTCAGTAGAACTTTGGAGATCAGATGAATATCAAAATAAGGCATGTTTTATGGCAAAGAGTATGCAAAGTGAGGCTGCAGTTGTGGTTGACGCCATTTCCTTGTATTTTACTAATTTAATTCCATCAGCTTCCATAGTGATTTTTATGTTTCTAAGCAGTCAACAATGCTGACTCATTTTATCCATTTTAATTTTTTTTTTGCGCATGTATTGTTATTTAGTAGCATTTATCTTCTTGCTAAGTTCCTGTTGTTTGTGGAAGGAACTATTTTTGTATAAGACGGTTTGTTTGTTTTTGCGAGATAGTATCAGAATTGTTTGCATTTGAATTTGGAACAATTACAGAGTTTAAAAGACAATCGGATGGATATATGAAAAGTAAAGGTTTGGTGGGATATGGGCCAAGGACAGGCAGGTGGGACTGTCTAGTTTAGTTTAGTTTGGGATTATGTTCAGCATGGAATAATTAGACTGAAGGGTCTGTTTCTTTGCTGTGTTAATCTATAAATTTTTGACAAGGCACATGTTTCCTGTAAATTTATGGTCCTCATGGCCTAATAGTCTTCCTTAATCTAAGCCAATAGTCAAGTACATGTGGTTGGAAAGGGTTGTATCTTATCATTGAAATCGTAAAATTGAATTAAGTATATCCGATAGTGTGAAGGCACTAGTGATGGTCAGTCAATAATGGACCGGACTATAGATGTGACCTGGGCAGCTTTGCCTGTGTTCTTGAGGGTTGATTGTATTTTTAAAATAAATACACGGGTACCCATCAAGTTGAATGACTTGTAGGTTATTGATGTGTTAGTCTTGGTTTTCAGCTTTCTGAACTGTAACAAATATTACCTGAAGAAATTAGTAAGCTAAAATTGAAAGAATACACACACAATGTATGGATTGAATTTCATTTAATGGGCTTCAAGGGTACTACTGTGGTATCTGTAATCAGGGTCCTGACTAGTTTCAATTGATGCAGTTAGCTAATTCACAAGGAAACATTACATACTTGTTAGTGGGTATGGTGTAGTCGGTTGATCAGTCCCCTTGAGCATGGACATAGATCATCCCTTGGGTGTTACTGTCACAAGAATTACTTCAGTTTTAAATTGATGCTTTTGTTCACATTTTTTTGATGTACATTGTACCTTTTTTTATAATGCTACTTTAAAGCATAATGTCGTAGGCCCAACTGTCTTTAGCCGCTTCATCGATAAACCCTGCCCCCCCCACCCCAAACCATAAGGTGGGGATGTTCACCGATGACTGGCTGCATGATGTTCAGTACCTTTCATAACTCCTCTGATACTGAAGCAGCCCACGTCCAAATGCAACAGGACCTGGATAATGTCCAGACTTGGGCTAACAAGTGGCAAGTAACATTGCACTCCATAAATGCCAAGCAATGCCATTTTCAAGAAGAGTCAATCTAACCACTGCCCCTTGACATTCAATGGCATTACCATCGCTGAATCCATCCACTTCGTATGGATCTTGCTGTTGATCAGAAACTAAACTGAACTCACTAGTGTCTGGTTACTTGCTTTATGTAAGTACAGTGGTTGCAAGGGCAAATCAGAAGCTAGGAGTAACTCACCACCTGACTCCCCAAAGCCTGTCCACCATCTCGAAGGCACAATCAAGAGTGTGATGGAATAGCTATTTATCCTCCTTCTTCTCTCCACCCCCCCCCCCCCCCCCCAATATGTCCGGATGACTACAGCTCCAACAACACTCGAAGCTTGACTCCATCCAGGACAAAGCAGCCTTCCAGATTGACATCGCATCCACTTCTCCTCCAATGATGCTCAGTAGCAGCAATGTGTACTTTCTACAAGATGTACTACAGAAATTCACCAAAGATCCTTGGCATCTCCCAAATCCATGACCACTTCCACTTCCACCTAGTAGATGGGCAGTAGTCACATGGGATCACTACCACCTGCAAGTTCCCCTCCAAACCACTCATCATCCTGACTTGGAAACGTATTGCCATTCCTTCACTGTCACTGGGTCAAAATCCTGGAATTCTCTTCCTAAAAGCATTTATGGGTATACCTACAGCACATGGACTGCAGTTCTTCAAGAAGGCAGCTCACCACCATCTTCTCAAGGGCAACTAGGGACAGACAATAAATGATGGCCAGCCAGCGACGCTCACATCCCATTGGTGAATTTTTTAAAAAGTGCTGTTCCATTAAAAGCTTTTGTTTAAAATCTTACGCTAATTGTACAACCTCAGCACCCACTTTTTGTGTGTTTCTAAATATTTTGTGTTGGGATAGATGTTGGAAAGGTTACAAGAATATTTTCTGGATTTCCAGACTGATTTGTGACGCAGGTACATCTTTTGCTTTTTGTATTTTCCGAAACTTGGACGTATGGAATAGCTTTAGAGTGTGAATTTTTATTGCACTTTACATTTTGTATTTAAAACACTTTTAAAGCAGATGAAGGTTAAATAATAGACACAAAGCAATATCAAGTAAGTATTAGAATAAAGATGTGGATTGAGAAAAAAGTGATTAAAACTATTGGATACAGGAACCAAAGACAAGAGGCATTAAATGAACAGAGATTGGAATGCATGGGGAATATGATGAGGCATCCAGTAAATGCTGTCCATATTTTGGTAAATCACTACTCTGAAAATGTTGAAAATTAAATGGAATGAAAGTACATGTGGGGAACAAGACATTTAGAGTCTAGAATTTTAACTCCACTCAATCTTAATGTGTACTTCCTGATGCAGTTTTAATGTATTTTGCTTAGAACTGGATGTCCTTGTCTCCTGTTCTGTTGGCAGTAAAGTACAGTTTAATTGCAGGGTCACTAATCAGTCCCAAATTCGTCCCCCACCCGCCACAAAGCATTAAAACCAAGAAGAGGCAAAATTCATCTTGTCTATCTTCCAAGTTTCACCTTTGTGTTTGGAATGTCATTATTAACTGTCATATTTCAGTAACTGAAAGAGTTTCTTCTGAACATTGAAGGATGGGAACTGAAGTAAGACAATAGCTAAATAATATTTTAATCTATGCAGGATGCTTTTGAAGCAGTTTAGATTAAGGAGTATTTAAAATTTTTGAAGTAAAATACAGTACAATGAAAAAGAATAAGGTGAAACACTGAGCAGTGTTGGAGTTTTTAAGATGAAATTATGCCAAGAAATGTAACTCGTCAATACTGGAAGTACGCAGATGTTCCATGACCTTGTTACAACTTTTTTTAAAATTAGTAAACACTTAATCAAAAGATTGGCTTCTCCCTTCTTTTTGTGAAAAGGTAACTACTCATTGACTTAGCTGGATCAGTTTAATAAGTATCATTCATTAACTGCTGAAATCTAGCCAGATATCTAACTATATTAACCAGTTCATTAATCTTCAATTGTTAATCTAAATAAAGCTATCCATAAATTTTTGAAAACTCTCACTTTTGTGCATTCACTATGTTATTTAAAGCTGCAGTCTTTGTAATTCTGTTGCTCTCAATCTGTTTTACTTCCTCTGGCTATGGTTTGATTGCTCATAGAATAGAGTTCATAGAATCCCTACAATGTGGAAACAGGCCCTTCGGCCCAACAAGTCCATACCGAACCTCAGAGCATCCCACCCAGACCCACCCCCCGCAACAACCCACCTAACCCACACCTCCCTGAACACTACAGGCAATTTAGCATGGCCAATCCACCTAACCTGCACATCTTTGGACTGTGGGAGGAAACCGGAGGAAACCCACGCAGACACGGGGAGAATGTGCAAACTCCAACCAGACAGACACCCGAGGCTGGAATCGAACCCGGGTCCCTGGCGCTGTGAGGCAGCAGTGCTAACCACTGAGCCGCCGTGCCACCCCATAGATTTCCATGCCGTCTACGAATGTGCTGTTCATAGACTGATATTTTCACACAATAAAACATTTCAAAATGATGCTTTAGTTTTCATTGTTTTAAAATATGTTTTCATGACTGCTTCTTTGTACGCTATATTTTAAGATTCACGTTTGCTCTAAATTAAGTATTCAATGGGGAGACATAATAAAAATGCAACTTTACCCAGAAAATTTTGAAAAGGTGAGAGTGGCTACATAATGCTTGCTAGTTTGTTAGTTTGCTAGTTTTGCTGGGCTTTATCCGCGTGCTTTAGGTTAGAGTCCCACCATTAAGTGTCAGTAGTTTACAGCAAATGGCACTGATTATATTTGCATTAACTTCAAATGGCCGGTTAAAGTGTCATAGACATTTGTTAATTTCAAGCAGAAGCTGCTGTAATTAGGATCCTGATAGTTTGATAAATTCTTAATTTTGTTTTGCACGTTTTTAGATACAAATCGAGTTGTTTTAACTAAATCAATCAAGTTGGGTTGATCCTGTGAATTATAAAATAATATTAGGTCTTCTGGTTTGTTTTAACTGGTTTTCATATTCATTTTTACATATCTGATGTAAGTTCAGGTTAATAACCTGCCCTGATTGACTATCTAAAAAGCATGTTACTTTACACAGATATTGGTCACAGAGAGGCAGTTGGGATTTAGATCTGTTATCAAACTGGTTGACACTACTCTCACTATGTGTAGAATGCACAGAGGTCTTAGTGTACAGAGCAGATGTTGTCACTGCCGTTACCGTACAGCAGTGAAACGTGGACTGACACACGTGAGCTAGAGAAATCCCATCATCAATGCTTCTGCCTCGTTCTCCAAATTCATTGGGGGGAACCATCAAATGGATGTTCAAACAAATAGCAATATCCTCCTTAGAGCCATCTCCGCAAACATTCAGACAAAATTGCAACAGCAGCTTTGATGGACTGGATACTGTGTTTCAATGGCCAAAAAGTACCTTCACCAATTGGTCACGTTTTCTCAACTCTCAAATTGACAGTGTTCTGGAAGAAGACGAGCAAAGGTGCTCTAAAGATACTCTGACACTCCCCCTGCAACTTGACAGCATTGACATTATTGACTGCATTGTACTTTTGAGTCACAACAAGCTGATGAGGCAGAATAGGGGCAGAGAAGGTAAGGAAGCAGATCTTGTACTCCCTAGGTCAAAAGTTTCCTGTTACTTTTTTTTTGCTTCTGTACAGACCTCTAAGGTATATGTGCAGCAGCGGCTTCCTGAACCAGAAACCATTCGTCAGCGCGCCGGTTGACTTTCACGAATATTTCTTCACCGAGATCCACGCAGTGTTCCCACTATCTTGTGGCTTATCCTGCCGCATGGGCCCAGACGTCTGTGCTGAGAATTTGTCTTTTCAATCACATGAACCATGGCAGAAATGTGCCACCCTGAGTAAGCAGCATCCTGGAATTGAAGGATGGCTGATTATAACATTTGAGAAATCAGATGAGTGGCCAGGTCCTCATGTACCACAGTATCAGTGTTTCTAAGAAATTGTTCAGTTGTTTTCTTAAATAAAAATCTTTCAGGTAATCACATACAAAACTTCAATGCTTTCTTTGTCTCCCACAAAGAGGAGAATTTCATTTCAAATTGTTCATATAACATGAAACAGAACAGAGGCCTTTCACATCCAAACTGTAGCTCTACTCAGTTTTTATTGTGTATAGGTGTGAATAGCGATTAAATTGAACTTCTGAAGTTCACAGTGAAAATGCCTTCCTTCATATAATCCGGAGCTATTGCTGTATTTTGGAAAAAAACATGTGGCAAGTTGGATCTTGACATGGCTTAGTGGACTCTTCACAACACTTGTGCTGGCATACCTCAGCTAGATTCCATTGGGCTTGTAGAAAGGCAGTTCCATTCTCCTTTTCTCTGACAATGAAATGGCTTACTTCGGAGAGTAAAGCCAGGCATGGGCAATGTAGTTCATGCTAACAAGTGATATCACTTTAACAATTATGGAATAAATCTAAGGGTCATTTCTTCTAAACTTCAGTGAAGGAACAACTGTCAGTATTCAAGTCAATATTTTGTCATGAAGGGTATTGAGCAAATAATTTCTTAGTTACAAAGCTTCATCTGCTGGCAGGTGCTACAAAAATTGTAGTACATTAATTGTGGAAGGTCTAATTTGTTTAGTTCAAAGGCATGGGTATGGATCAACCAGAATGCTTAGACCTGATTAGGCCTAAACTTTTAATGTTGTGTGCTTGCTCATTGTATTCCATTGCATTCTTTTTGCAGGTGGTGGCAAGATGGTGACTTGATGCCACAATGTACACAGCCTCTGCCCTGTTAAAATGATTGTGTTGATAAAGCTGATCTGAATTATTATAATACTCACTGATCTACAATGACCCTTCCTCTGAATATTTATTTGGGGAACTCTTGAGATTGCCATGCCATTGATAAAGCTATAACATATGGGGTGCTCCATGGATTAGTGCTTGGGTCTTGATGTATTTCCATTCTGTGTCACTAACGTAGTGTGAGGGGACCAAGTGTAAAGTATGAAAGCTTGCTGCCAAAAGCAACCTGGGAAAGTAAGCAGACCTGATCAATAAAGTTTTATCAAAACCATAGGGAATACTTGCCTTTATTAATTGAGGCATATAAATTAAAGGCAGGGAAGTTTATACTTGAACAAACACAAATTGCTGAAGAGACTCTGCTTCTTTCCACAGATGCTGCCAGACCTGCTGAGTTTAGGTTTCAAGTCCAGTCACCGTTCTGAATTGGACTGACTGGTCACTGTACTCAAAACATTAACTCTCTGCTTTCTCTGCACGGATGCTGCCAGACTTGCTGAATTTCTCCAACAATTTCTTTTTTTTGTTTCAGATTTCCAGCATCTGCAATTATTCATTTTAATTTAGATTGTTCTTGAACTGCATAAAACAGATTAAAGTTACAGTACTGCAGACTCCTATGGCTCTCCTCACCAAACTGTAGAAAGGATGAGATTTAAATGGATGTTGTCAGGACTGGAAAAACCTAGCCAAAAGGAAAAGATTGAATAGGTTGAGTTTCTTGTTTCTTTGGAACAGTAGGTTTTGGGGGAGTTTTAATTGAACTGCTTACAATTATGATACCTAAAATTCTTCCTTCACTTCATTTGTGCATTTGAATATGAACTTGCTGGCTTGACCAGCATTTATTGTCCGTTTCTAATTTGGCTTCAGGAGGCAGTGGTGAATGACCTTTAAAGACACCCGCACATTCTTTGGGTGCATTGGGTGGCAGTGAATTGTATCTATTAGACGTCCTTTTTGGAAGTTAGCTGAGCTGAAGACTGAACTTGGCTGTGATGCCTCATGTAGTTCAGTAGCCTGCTTGCATTTATCAAAGGATGAATAATAGCCACATACTGACCCAAACTGAAACCAAAGAGGGTCGCTGGACTTTAAATGTTAACTCTACTTTCTCTCCACAATTGCTGCCCGAACTGCTGAGTTTCTCCAGCAATTTGTATTTGTTTCAGATTTCCGCTATCTGCAGTTCTTTATTCTATGGTATTAAGTGTTGAAGCTTTGAGAAAAGGAGATGATAGAGAAAATCCTAGTAAAAATGTTTCTTGATCTTCAGAGATGGTCTTATTACTAGAATAATACAGAACTAGAATATGCAGTACATGCCACTTTTCTTACCCCGCTGGTGTCTGTATTGTCATTTAACTTGCAAATATGAAACCCTACTGTTGGCTTATAACTCTCTACCATTCTCATCTCCGTTCTGAAACTGCGACCACTATTGAAAATTAAGAAAACTGGCAGGGTGGAGCAGGTTGGTGGGAGTTAAGCTACAGAGTTATCAGGCTTTAAATGCAATTTTTCTCTCACTCCAAAATTGAGGAAGGAAGTGAATTGTTCCCTTAAATATTTGGTTATATCTTGAAGGCTGCACCATCAAAAGTACATGTCCACTTTTCCATTTTTAATGTTTTATCGAAGTAATTGCTTTTGAAGCAATAATGAGTCTGAGGGAATTAAATATAATGTGGTATGTAAATGCAAGCTCTCCAACTTCAAGTGCTATAAATTTAAGAATCTGCAGTTCTAAGGTGCAGCTGTAATGCACTGACGAATTTTTAGGGAATGTTTTGGTACATGCCTGTGATTTTGAAGAGTTCCTGAATTTGGACATTCTATCATTATCAGCCCTGAGCATGGGATGATTTAAACAGTAACTGAGTAATGATGTTTTCATGGTAACAAATGTTGAAATAGCCGACTTCTGTCTCACATACAATTAGGGTTGTATTTTCCACCTGGCAAGGCCCAACATAGTCTCTGATTATGTGAGGACAGTTATCAATGTTGCAGGCATTTGCCCAACAATTCTAACTAGCCCTAAAAAATATTCTGGAGCAATCTGATTTGCTCAGGCTTATTTATAATTTATAATTTATAATTAAGCTGTTTTAGCTTTTGAACTGTACCTACTTTTAATATAAACCTGTCAAGTCTTCTATTTAAGTATTTTATATAACGTTACAAATAATTTCAAGAAGCCAGTATTGTCTCAATAATATGTGTACCGATGAAATGGAAAAGGCATCTTTTGTGATACATGTTCACAGCACCGGAGTAATAAGTAAGCTTGAACGTGTGTAATCATTAACTTGCATTTCAGAATTTTCTAGCTGCTGAACCTTGGACAATTTAAAAAAAGGTCATCAGAAGTTTTTAAAACTCACCTTACTTGCCTTAACCTGGCACTTGCTATCTTTGGAGTCTGTAACACAAGTTACCTTTTTTAAGATTGACAAGTCTGCTGCAAAAGTTTGGATTATTTTTGACAATGTTGAAGTAAATTGGAAATTAGCGATGCAAATTGGTCTTCCTTGCAACAGTCTGGTCTATTTCAAACCTGATGTATTTGAGAGATTGCTCAGTAACTAAGAAATGCTTGTTTTTTTTTTCTCCAACTCTTATTGAATCACTAAGTAAAAACCAAAAAAATCTGCAGATGCTGTAAATCAGAAGTTGCTGGAAAAGCTCAGCAGGTCTGGCAGCATCTTTGGAGAGAAATCAGTTAACGTTTCGGGTCGAGTGGTCCTTCTGAACTGAAAAGTTAACTGGGATTTCTCTCAACAGATGCTGCCAGACTTGCTGAGCTTTTCCAGCTACTTTGAGAGAGAAATTATATCACCATTATTTACAAATACATTTTGAAATTGAACAAGCAGAAAGCATAAAATCTTAAATGAGGATACGTTATACACAAAAATAAACATTCTTAAACTTGTATAATGTTAGTAATAATTAACTTGAATCAGCACAACTTGCTAATTGTGTTCTGCTCCATTGTAATATGCAAAGCATTAAAGAACATGCATCTTTATTCTGTGGTTGAAACTGCCCAAGAGAGAGGACTTAGTTTGGGATTAATATTTCATAATTAAAATTTGGATAGACAAATCTAGTTCTTGGCTAGAAGTTCAATTGTTTTATTCTCTGTACACAGAAAGAAGACACGGTACTTCAAGCAAACCACCTGTGACTCCTCCAACTTCTATATACTCTTACTCTTCCACATTCTCAAAAAGCAGAAGCAGTAGTGATTGTGGAAACAGTCGCTCTTCTGGTGGAAACTGTGCTTCGTTTGGCTCTAAGATACAGAAATCCCCCAAAGAAAAACTTCACATCAGTGGTATGAGCAGACCACTTTACCTGCCTCACCATGGCAAGATGCACCATGATAAAAAGTTAGTACATGTTTCGATTTTGATTTTTGCATTTTTGGTTTAGCAAAACATTGCATTGTTTTACTGCAACGGTTCTACCACAAGTTTCTAATAATTTAGCTCAGATTTCGAATTAAATAATTGGTGAACTTAGATTTTATATTTGGATGAACATTTCCATATCAACCTTGAATTTGCACACCCAGAAAGATCACTTTGACTCTTTCAGAATGTTTTTGCTTTGGTTCTTTGACTAGTGATAGACTAAGGAAATTTTTATTTGAATAATTATTTGCATCACTTTGTTCAGAAACCTAAAGCATTAATTTTTTTAAAATCTTAAGAGCAGTTGCATTACAATGTTTAAAGTCTCTTGAAATCTTTAAAATATTTTTAGCTCTATATACTTGTAATACAGATTAGAATTTTACTTCTGTGGCTGTTGGCAATTAAGTTCTTCAAAGTTCAATCCGTGTACCAAACAATTATTGTCTTAATTTTAGAAATTTTTTTTCTGAAATGTTGGATGGAGGACATGTTTTAGAACATTAATGCAAATAGTGCTATAAATTTGAAAAATTGTACTGCAAATATAAAGACTTTTCTGTTGACCAATGCTGACTGTGTTGGGTATTTGCAGCATTTCCTCTCTCTGGAGCAAATTATTCTGCTGATAAATCTGTTGAATTTGGTAGTGTACACATTTTGGGTTTTTATTCGAATTATTCCGTACCATGTTCTTTAATTGTTTTAATAGAGATTAAGTAACTTGATAAGGAATGCAATATGCATTCTTTAAAAGTCTCCATTGCTTTCTTGCCTCATATGGGATAGTTACCTGAGCTGGGATTCGCCTAATTCTTATTACACTTTCCAGGACTGACAGGGAGCTATCCCAGCACTTGTCTTCAGGTACTGAAGTTTCAACTCCAGTCATTTTGCGGCTGGAAGGCCCCTATTCAGTTTGCCATTACCTAAAATAAGTCAGGTAGAGCAGACAGAATTTGCAAAAGTGATGTCACAGAGGAGTAAAAGGAGCAAGATAATCACAGAATCATTATGGTGAAGGAGGAGGCTATTTGGCCCATTATGCCTGTACTGGATCTTCAAACAGACACCATTACCTAGTGCCAGTCTCCTGCTTTTTCTCTGTATCCTTGCATATTATTTCCATCCAGATAATTATCCAGTACTCTTGATCGCCTCAATTGAATGTGCTTCTGCCACATTCCCAGGCAGTGTATTCCATATCTAAACTACTCACTGCGTGAAAGCTTTTTTTTTCCTTCATCCCCCTTGTTTCATTTGCACATCACTTTAAATCAATGCCCTGTCATTCTTGTTCCTGCAGTAGCAGTTTCTCCTTATATACTCCATCCAGCTCACTCATTATTTTGAAAGTCTCTTTTAGATCTCCTGTTAGCCGCCTTTTCTCCAACAGGAAAAAGAGTGGGGGCAGAAAAAGATGCTGCTTCTTCCAACCATCTCTTAACATGTGTCCACTAGCAGTTCCTTTTCTTGTTTCCTCTATACACTGGCAATCACTCACTAATTAGTATGTTTGTTCATCTAGGAATTTCCATGTCACTGTTCTCTCACTCTTTCGGTCTGTCGTTTCATTTTAACAAGGAGACGGACTGGAGATTTGAACCATTTCTCAAGCAATGCTTCCCATACCCCACGCCTGCAAGTTAATTGCTGGGTTGCTCATCATCTTACCATTTCAAGAGAACTGTGACCGTCATAATGCAACATTCAGTGGTAATTTAATCCAATCAAGTTCACAGCCTTTTGTTATGACTCCAACACAATGTTGAGCACTGGTGAAAAATCTTTTCCAAAAGCTTTTCTTGTGACTTTCTCAAGGCTAACTTTTTTGATTTTTGGTCCTTTTTTTTCTCTTTCTGGCGTTTTAAGTGATCCAGTCAAGTAGTTACAATACCATCTGTATTTCTGTTGACTCGTGGAGTATTTGGACTCTTAAAAACAACAGAATTAGATGAACAATCCATGTCCTATATCATCACTCTTCCCCTAAATACAAAACTGTAACGCACAAGGAAAGTATTAATTTTCTAGACATTAAGTATTTCAGTCGTTATAAGACAACAGGTATATACTTTTTAAATTACTGATACTTCTGCATACAGAAAGCCATCACCTTAAGTATGCTTTCTGTAGACTGGTGAGGTTAAAAGAGGATGCTTTTTCATTGCATATGCACAAAGGTTATAGCCAAGTCGTTACTAAGTTCTTTTCTGCATCTCTGATCTCAATCTATATTAAATGTAACTATGAATTTAGCATCAATTACTGATTTTCAGAGTTCTGAACTTACCACCTTACCCTAAAAGATCTGGTTCCAATTATTAGATTATACTGCCTATTAAATGAGTTAATTAATTACTTCGTTGCTAGAATGACCATACTTCGAAGGAATTTCATCTGATCTTTTCAAATTGATGCTCATGACAAACAAGAACAGAGGAACATATCACAGGGATTATTTAGATCCCAGAGATTGGCTTGGAACACTATATATAATGTATTTTAGAAGATGGAATTTCCAAGAGAGCCATAGAAAATGAGTATTTTCATGACCAGATACATTTCAGTTCAACCACTTGCAAAGCAATACTTCTGAAAGCATTTTCTTTTTGAATATACTTATTTTGGAATGAATTTAGATTAATTTTCTAAATTGCTTCAATGCTAGATAGGTACATAATTCAGTCATTGATATCATGTGAAGAAAGCTTTGCTAGTGTGTGGAGTAGTTATTTAACACATCTCAACAGCTCCTTTTGTGAACTAGTTGGGTTGTAAAAATTGGACAGTAATGTTATTTCACACTTTGTTCATCCCTTCCACCTAACCTCTGGTAGGCAACTAATTCCCTCACCACCTGTCATCTCCTCACCCATGCCAGGCAGGCCACTGCTCCCACATTCATTCTGTTGTGCTCTTGTATCTCCCACTCGCTTTCTATGTTCTCTCTTTCTATGTCAGTCTGGTCCTTGGGCTGATGCACCCTTCCCTTCCCATTACAGTCAATTCCTTCACTCACACTTTCTTTTTGCTTGCTATGGACGTGTTCACTAGAGGTTTTAAAAAGTAGCTCTTTCACAGGTTCTGTCAGTTCTGTTTATGGTGATAGCTTTACTCTGGTCATTCCTTGATTGAATTTTCCTAGTTATTTTGAGAATGTTTGAAGTCCAACATAACTCTTGTATCGTGAGCACTTTTTGAACATTTCTACAAGTGGCCTTTGTTTTGATCACAGCTCTTGATTAGATGGAGTAATTAATTGATCTTGCTATCTAGCCAACCTTTCTTACAGATTTTATTGTGGCTGCTCAACACAATAATAATCATAGAACCCCTGCACTGTGGAAACAGGCCATTTGGCCCAACAAGTCCACACTGACCCTCAGAACATCCCATCCAGATCCATCCCCCTAATCTACACACCCCTAAACACGATGGGCTATTTAGCATAGCCAATCCACCTAACCTGCACATCTCTGGAATGTGGGAGGAAACCGGGGCACGCGGAGGAAACTCACGCAGACACGGGGAGAATGTGCAAACTCCACACAAACAGTCGCCCGAGGGTGGAATCGAACCTGGCTTCCTGGTGCAGTAAGGCAGTCGTGCTAACCACTGAGCCACTATGCTGCCCTAATGGTGGCTTGTTGGCTTTTAAAACTGATTACATAGCACAGTATTTTACAGGGATTCCCAATGACTATTTAAATTTCAAGAGTCAGTGTAAATATAATTTATTAAAACGAGCGATATAATACTTGTGGACAGTTGCATATTAGTTCCAGGTTTTATTTCCCAATTTTCCCTATTGTTTTTGAAAAATACCTATAACTTAACCATTGCAACATAGATGTGTCCATGAAAATAGTGGTAAATAAATCAGATAGAGAATCATTAGGTTTAACAGTGTTTGTTGCAAGCCTGGAAGTAGGCTCCCTGCTGTGTTTTCTTGGTTTGTAAGTGATTCATTGTCCAAGATACCACTAACAGTAGATAGATAGGGTTCAGGCATTGAGTGATTCAAAAGGGAAGTGTATTTGTTGCAACTATCCAAAAGTACAGAGGTTCAATTGTAGACTCGATTGCTTTAAGTACAGATATCTTTAGAAGTTTTCAGGCTAAACTGTTCCCCAGTTCAGACATCACTTATGCAGTGGCAACTTCGGTTAAGAAGTTGGCAAACGATTTGTATTGCTAAAGTATGCATATTTTTATAAGGTGAGTTCTAACTGATAAATATTTTTAATTCTGGAAGAAAAAGTGGAAGAAATGATTGTTAACATTTGGTGCAATGTGTTTCATTTAAACTCATCATTCTGCAGCATGACTTCAGCAGTCAGACCAGAGAAGATGCATCCTAATGTGAAGATTGATGGCACATCATTGAAAATGATGCCAGTTCCCATTCATTCCACCACTGTGAATGCTTCAATAAAGACTGGCCTTAATTGCCCTACAATACCAAAGGCACCCCTGCCCTCCACTGGACAAATACCCAATGGTAAAAATCTTCTGTCAACTCCTTTATCCTCGGAAAAGAAACTTGAAGAAGCTAAAAATATCAAGAAGTCCTCTTCTCATAAGCGACTGTCAGGTGAGTCCTAATAGACTTTTATGGTGCAATGGAACTGTTGTAACTTCTCTCATCAAATGATTGTTGTTTTTAAACTCATTAGCTCTAAACTGTATGAAATGTTACAGAGGACACCTAGGACATTATATTGTTGGTAGAAGCTTTCACAAATAAACATAGAGCAAAGTGGAAGCTGCCTTTCTGCCACTGCACAAACCTTTTATGAAAGAGGAAAGAGAGTGTTGAGCCAGGACTTTGTGCAGAATTTTACTGAAAAAAGTAAATTAGTGCAATGCAATAAAAGTTAAATATTCATTTGCATGTCAGTAGAATCAGGTATTTCTTTGAATTTGAAGTACTGTAATGGAAATGCCGTTATTCAGTTTAGTGGAATAATCTGTTAAATTGGTAGAGGTGTGAAAGTATAGCTGTGTTCTAGGTCCTGAGTTAAAGTTTTGCAACAGCAAAAGCAATATGACTTCAGCATTCTAGGATAGCCATGACTTCTGAAGTTTGGTACATCAAAAGTCTAGTTGGATGGTGTAAATTACTTTTGATCAACTTGTTCAGACGCAATATGTCCTACTTCCAGGGCAAGTAGGACAAAACCTATGAAAAGAAACAACTTAAAAGGAAACCACAATTAAAGAATATAAAGAGATAGTAGGAACTGCAGATGCTGGAGAATCTGAGATAATAAGGTGTAGAGCTGGATGAACACAGCAGGCCGAGCAGGAAAGCTGACGTTT
>JAHRHZ010000068.1:7841793-7913356 GCA_024137785.1 Ginglymostoma cirratum | reverse complement strand
CCCAACCGCATCCCAAAACCAGCCCAGCTTGTCCCTGCCTCCCTAACCTGTCCTTCCTCCCACCTTAAGCCCCACCCCCATCTCCTACCTACTAACCTCATCCCGCCCCCTTGAACTGTCCATCCTCCCTGGACTGACCTATCCCCTCCCTAACTCCCCACCTACACTCGCCTCTACTGGCTCCATCCCAGCCTCTTTGACCTGTCTGTCTCCACTCCACCTATCTTCTCCTCCATCCATCTTCTATCTGCCTCCCCGTCTCTCCCTATTTATTTCAGAACCCTCTTCCCCTCCCCCATTTCTGAAGAAGGGTCTAGGCCCAAAACGTCAGCCTTCCTGCTCCTCTGCTGCTTGGCCTGCTGTGTTCATCCAGCTCTACACCTTCTTAACTATAGGCCAGTCAGCTGAACTTTGGTAGTGGGGAAAATGCTTGAATCTACCATTAAGGAAGCAATAGCGAGACATCTGGATATAAATTGTCCCATTGGGAACACCCAGCATGTGTTCATGAAGGGTAGGTCATGTTTAACTAATTTGGTGGAATTCCTTGAGGACATTACTTGCATGGTGGACAATGGGGAACCTGTGGATGTGGTGTATCTGGATTTCCAGAAGGCATTTGACAAGGTGCCACACCAAAGGCTGCTACATAAGATAAAGTTGCATGGTATTACAGGTAATGTATTGGCATGGATAGAGGATTGGTTGACCAGTAGAAAGCAAAGAGTAGGGGTAAATGGGTGTTTTTCTGGTTGGCGGTCAATGGCTAGTGGTATGCCTCAGGGATCAGTGTTGGGACTGCAATTGTTTACAATTTACATAGATGATTTGGAGTTGGGGACTAAGTGTGGTGTGTCAAAATGTGCAGATGACACTAAGGTGAGTAGTAGAGCAAAGTGTGCAGAAGACACTGAAAGTCTGCACAGGGATATAGGTAGCCTAAGTGAGTGGGCAAAGGTCTGGCAGATGGAGTACAATGTTGATAAGTGTGAGGTCATCCATTTTGGTAGGAATAACAGGAAAATGGACTGTGTTTTAAATGGTAAAAAATTTGTAGTATGCTGCTGTGCGAAGGGACTTGGGTGTCCTTGTGCATGAAACGCTAAAAGTAGGATTGTAGGTGCAGCAGGTAATTAAAAAGGCAAATGGAATTTTGTCTGCCATTGCTAGAGGGATGGAGTTTAAAAACAGGGAGGCTATGCTGCAGCTGTATAGGGTCCTGGTGAGGCCACACCTGGAGTACTGTGTGCAGTTTTGGTCTCCTTACTTGAGAAGAGATATACTAGCACTGGAGGGGGTGCAGAGGAGATTCACTCGGTTGATTCCGGAGTTGAGAGGGTTGGATTATGAGGAGAGACTGAGTAGACTGGGATTATACTCATTGGAATTCAGAATAATGAGGGGAGATCTCCTAGAAACATAAGATTGTGAAGGGAATAGATAAGGTGGAGGCAAGGAGGTTGTTTCCACTAGCAGGTGAAACTAGGACTAGAGGGCATCGCCTCAAAATAAAGGGAAGCAGATGTAGGACTGAGGTCAGGAGGAACTTGTTCACCCAAAGGGTTGTGAATCTGTGGAATTCCCTGCCCAGTGAAACGGTAGAAGCTACCTCGCTGAATGTTTTTAAGGCAAGGCTAGATAAATTTTTGAACAGTGGAGGAATTAAGCGTTATGGTGAGTGGGCGGGTAAGTGGAGCTGAGTCTCAAAAAGATCAGCCATGATCTTTATTAAATGGCGGGGCAGGCTCGAGGGGCCAGATGGCCTACTCCTGCTCCTAGTTCCTGTGTTCTTATGTGGAGCTGGATGAACACAGCAGGCCAAGCAGCATCAGAGGAGCTGGAAGGCTGATGTTTCGGGCCTCGACCCTTCTTCAGAAGTCTCTAGGCCTGAAACGTCAGCTTTGCTGCTCCTTGAAGGCTGCTCGGCCTGCTGTGTTCATCCAGCTCTACACCTTGTTATCTCAGATTCTCCAGCATCTGCAGTTCCTACTATCTTTGTGTATTGGCCAAGTTTTGCAGGTCAGTGATAAAAGGTATTTGCCTAAAGTTCTAAAAAAGTTGTCCATGCAATTTACCCCTCGCGCACAATTTTTTTTCAGTAGTCTGTTATTTTGAATTTGGTGTCACTTGAGGGAAGGATGTTATCCAGCAACAACTGAGCAGGTGGGTTGATCAACCAAAGAGACCAAGTGACATTTAAAGCAGGAACCTACTTTCTGATGATGGTTAAAATTAAGATTGTGACATTCACATGAAGTGTTATGGGTTTGTGCTTTTCTTTATATTAAAAAAAAACCTAGTTTCAATTCTCCAGGTAAAATCGTCTTTTATCGGCCGGAGAAAAGAGAAATTGGTCACAATTAATTGTGTGACTGTATACTTGTAATTAAACGGTTACCCTGATTGGAATTAGACTTAAAATTTTTAATATATATTTTATAGCTGGAATAGTGTGTATAAAGCTGATATTCATATCAAGTTACTAATTCCGTACTCATTGCATCTGCACAAGCTGCAACATTTCTTGGTAGTCCGCAGAGATTCTTTCCACTAAGAAAGAGACTCAAGGGAAGAGTACACCATCTGTGGCTAGCTAAGGAAGTTTGAAGATAGTGCCAAGTTGAAAGAAGAAAACATAATCGCATGAAGGTTAGTGATGGGTCTGGATATTGCACAGAATATGAATAGTAGCAAAGAATGTCAAAAATACAAAATTAGAGGTATCAGAAAAGCCAATTAGAAATATTGAAAGTTTCTAAGGGCATTTAAACAGAGTAATTAAGGTGAGCGTTAGGCCTCTAGAGAGTAAGTCTGGGGGATTAATGAAAATCATGAAATGGCACTCGAATCAAACAGCTATTTTGTATCTGTCTTCACTATATAAGATGTAGATAACACTATCAAAATATTTGTAAATCAAAAGGTGAAAGAGAAGGGGGAACTTAAAACAGTTACAATCAACAAGGAAAGAGCGTACTAAGGAAACAGCACCAAAGGCTGCCAGATGGCCTGCATTCTAAGGACTCAAGGTAATTGGCTGCTGAGGTAGTGAGTGCATTGGTTTTAATTTCCTGTTAAAGGTTGCTGCACAAGATAAGAGGACATAGTGTTAGGTGGTAGGTAATGTATCAGTGTATAAAGGAATTGGTTAGTTTCCAGGAAGTAGAATGGGAGTGAGAGATTGCTGCTGAAATATGTCATGTGACATCCTGAGGAGTGGGCTGACGCTGAATCAGTCTGGTGTCCTGTGGGCTGGAAGGGCACCTCCTATGTATGTAGAAGTGGTGGCGGTAGGCTTGCTGTCGTGTGGCTCTGGTGAGTGGTCCCTGCTACAGATGTCTGAAAACAGGGTGGTACTGGAAGAGGCCCATATTCAGAATAACTGATTTGTGCTAAAATGGCATCCAACAAATCATCGACAGTTATGTACTGCCACACCAAGTTTTTCAGCCCTAATAACTCTTTGATGTTAAAGCAAACCAACATTTAAAGAGGGTAATTTGTAAGTGCAACGTGCATGTACTAATACTGGTAGTGACCATTTAAGAAGCAAGATGGCAGTGACTGCTGTCATTCATTATTGTGCTGTTTAAATGTGAAAGTTGTTTTACAAACTTCATTTGCACATGCTTGTGAGGAAAGTGTGAAAATAATTGGGAAAGCTAATGGAATGATGGTCTTGATATCAAGAGGGCTGGAGTATAAGAATGCAGATATTCTGCTGCAGTTATACAAAACTCTGGTTAGACACCTTCCGGCCCCCCCCCCCCCAAAAAAAAACTGTCTTGTAGATCTGGGCACCAGTAGGAAGGGTATTTTGGAGGGAATACGTCTGTGGGTTTACAAGAATGATACCTGGACGACTGGTGTTAGGTTAGGAGGAGTGCTGACACAGGTTAGACTTGTTTCTCTAGCATTTAGAAGGTTAAGATGTGATCTAATCAAAGTCTTCAAGATGTTAACAGGAAAAAGACAGTAGATGATAAAGATAAACAATATTCATTGTTTGGGGAGCCTGGAACTAGGGGATGTAATCTAGCCCCAGTTCAAGAGAGATGTGAGGAAACATTCTGCCACAAAGGGTGTTAGATATTTGGAACTCCCTTGTGCAAATGGTAGTGGATGCTGGATTAATTAATTTAAAATCTGAAACAGCTAAATTTTTGTTTGGCAAACATATATGAAGGAAGCCAGTGTGGAGTTGGGCCACAGATCAGCCATGATCTCATCGAGTGTTTGTTTAGACAGAATCGAAGGGCTGAATGGCCTGCACTTTTTCATGCAGTCTCCTGCTGTGGCTTCTGAAAGTCTGCTAATTTTTACAAGAGCTAGTTTATATAGAGCACTCCACTCTGGCCAACATCCCCAGGAAGCAGGTCACAAGGATGGAGTTGGGGGCAGCAGCATTTGTGCGTAGTAGCCCCTATCCATGCAATGAAACCTGGTCTCCAGTCGACTCAGCTATCTCTGCCATTGGACAAAGGCCTTACTCTGCCAGAATCAGAGTGGCTATTGCACATCTATCCATATGTTAAAAGGTCCTACGTACGTGCATTTTCTACTCTGTAAATGAAGTTTGGGACCTAGAATGTCGGGACTCTCCTGGACAATGTCAGTAGTGACAGACCTGAATGTTACACCCATTAGCATATCTGAGTGTGACAGGAACATCACTGCCCTGATTGAGACATGCAGGGAAGGGTCAGCTCAAAGAACAATGTGATGGATCACACTAACATCTGGAAGGGTAAATGTGAGGTGGAATGCGGACAATATGGGGTTGATTTCGACACACAGAAACAAACTATTTGTCTGTCTCAGTAAGCCCTGTTATTCAATAAACATATGCTTCGTGATCCTTTAGCTTGCTTTAACCCAGAGGCAGTGCACCACTGTCATTTTGTGATGATTTGAGACATGAAGCCTAAAAGAAGCTCTGCTCCATCCTTGTCAGCATTTACCCCATGTCCTAAAGGGAAACAAGCTGATTTCCCTTTGGTAATTTTCAGTGCAAGAGCTGCAAGGGATGTAACGTCTGGAAAGGCAAACACCAATGGTGTTGTTATCTTGACAAAATGCCAAGAGCATAGCCTGGTCATAGTAAGCACTTTTTTTTTATTGTCAGAGGCTACTAGGCCTCAAGGCAACACCGTTGTTCCAGGCATCTGCTTGACTATGTCATCGCCTGAGTGAGACCATAAGGATGTTCACATGACTGAAACTCCTACAATAGCACTTTCAATGTCAGTGGACTTCAGGACTTTACAAAGAAAGGCCACCTCAGTCAGTGCCCTTGTAGCCAATCTGGTGACTCTGAACAAGAGCCACAGTGTCTGCTTTGCTTTGTCTTTAAGTACAGCATGTAAGGAGACTCTGTTTGCCTTGTCAGGAAGCATCAAAATTGATTTGACTAGAATGACCAAGCAATCAAGGAGCTAATGAATTGCAAGCACAGAGTTCCTGAAATGAAAGCACCACCAATATTCAAAGGAAAGAAAGTAGAACTACAATTAACTGAAATTTAAGGTCCAAAAAAAAAGGCACTGATAAGAGTTAAGAATAGAATAATGCCTCCTCCATGACAGGCAGGAAGCACTTTGCATATCTCTTTTGAGATTTTGTCCTTTTGTGGATGTTGTCAATCACGTCCCACAGCGTGCTACCCATCATGGGTAGCATCCGCACAACTTGAGTCTGAAATGAGGTTATAATGGCCACCTGACAGCTAAGAATCAATAAGGACGCTGGTACAGATGTAATCACTACTGAAATATGGTAGTGAAGCACTCTGTGCACACCCACAAACAAAACCTCATTGCCTCCTTTTGGAAGGAGGAGTATGTACCAAACCTCCTGATGCTATAATTGTGATCATCTTCAAGAAAGGAGATAAAATCTGTTTGTATCCACCGAGGCATCTCTTGCTGTTTGTCACCAGGAAGGTCATTACAAAAATCCTTTGTTGCATTCTCCCAATTGTTAAAGAGCCCCTACTGGAGTTGCAATGTGAATACGGGCCATCAAAAGACATGGTGGACACAATCTTCACAGCAGACCAGCCCAAGAAAAGGGCAGAGAGCAGCAGTGACCTGGGCGTAATCTTTGACTTCACAAAAGTCTTCAACTTTGCCAGCCAGCAAGTATTATGGAGGATCCCCTTCAAATGTGGCCGCCCACAGAAACTCTTAATTCCCTCCATGTTGCATAACAACATGTAAGCTGTGATCCTCACTAACGAATCCATCAGCCCTAGTACGTGTGCAGACTGGAGACAAAGGAGCCTGTGTCGCCATAAATTTCTTTGAGCATGTTTTTCACAGTAGCACTCCAATTCGGGAAGTTTCTCCATAGATCAAACAAAATGGAGTTGAGAAACCTATCGGCCATGATCAAATGGTTGAACAGATTCCAATGGGCTGAATGGCCCAATTCTGCTCTCATCTTACTGTCTAATAACTGCTCAACCTGTGTAGTCTCTGGTCGAGAATCAAGATCATCCCCACCTTCCCCTAATCGCTGATTTTTGAGTTGTAATACCTGTATAGGTAGGTATATAAAGATGCATATAATTTTATACATTTTTTAATTTACATTGTATATATAATTTGTGTGTACAAGTGGACACACAGCTGAGCTCCATACCATTGCTGATGCATTTGGAGGCATATGGGACTGGGTCTTGAGATACAACATCCCATGAAGTTTTCCACCAGCCTGTTCCCACCGAGTAGCACTGTCTCCTGACTATTGAGAGTAATCCCCTGGACAATGGTAATCAGTTCTCCTACATTGGGAGCCTCTTTTTCAGTGACGGCAGACATGAATGATGATCTTTCCATTGTGCCATTGTCTTTGGATGTCTGAGGGTCAGTGCGTTTGTTGATAAAAGCCTGAAACCTGGCCCCTGCATCTGGAGAGGTGCAAAAGATCTTGTATAACTGAAAGTGATGCATTGAAGGAGGCTGGAAGAAGAGAGTATCTACAAGTAGATATTTGCAAATCCTTTGAAGGTGGCAAGGTAACTTTTTGATAACTTAGAACACATTGAGCACTTTTTTAAAAATAGGAGTGCTGATTTATGCCGATCACGCAATTGACAGTTCACCAAACTCAATTACGTATGAATGGACTCGCTTTAAAGTTGTGACCCTGGAGACAGATGATGCAAGGGTTATACAGATGGTTAGCATTTGAGGTTCAATATGACATGTATCTCATTCATTGGCTATTTAAGTGGTTTGAGAGGTTGGTTTTGTAAAGTGTATTTCATTCAATATGAACTAGTGAGCGTGAAAACAATGCAAGCGATATTACTGATAGTGCCATTGACTTTTAGAATTGGCTAATATTGTGAAGCCCAGGCTTGTCTAAAAACCAAAAATATTCCACTGTTTCTAATTCTTCTGTGAGACTGACAGTTCTGGGTTGGAACTAAAAAAAAAAATGCTGGAGAATCTCTGCAGGTCTAGCAGCATCTGTAGAGAGCAAAGGAAAGTTTTCACTGAAGCAAGCCCTTTTTTTTTTCATTCATTCATGGAATGTGGTCGTTGCTGGCTGGCCACCGTTTAGGACATGTTCCCAATTGAGAAGGTGATGAGCTGCATTCTTGAACTGCTGCAGTCTGTGCTGTAGGTAGACCCGCACTGCCTAAGGGAGGAAATTGTAGGATTTTGACCCATTGATTGTGAAGGAACTGCAATAAGTTTCCAAGTCAGGATGGTGAGTGGCTTGGAAAGGAGCTTGCAGGTGGTGGAGTTACCATGTATCTGCTGCCCTCCTAGATGGAGGTGATTTGTGGGTTTGGAAGGTGTTGTTTCAAGAACTTTGGTGAATTTATGCAGTACATCTTGTAAATACTACTCACTGCTGCTACTAAGCATTGGTAGGTGGATAGATTGGATGCTTGTGGCTGTGGTACTAGTCAAGTGGGCAGCCTTGTCCTGGATGGTGCCAAGCTTGTGTTGTTAGAGCTGCATCTATCTAGGCAAGCGAGGAGTATTCCATCACATTCCAAACTTGTGCCTTGTAGATGGTGGGCAGACTTTGGGGAGTCAGGAGGTAAGTTGCTTGCTGCAGTATTCCTACCTTCTGACCACCTCCTTTGTAGCCATTGTGGTTGTATGATGAATTCAGTGGAATTTCTGGCCAATGGTAACCCCAAGGATATTTTATGGTGGTGGTTCAGTAACACCATTGAATGCAAAGGAGCAGTGATTAGATTATTTCTTATTGGAGGTGGTCATTTGCCTGGCATGAATGTTATTTACCATGTGTTAGTCCAAGTCTGGATATTGTCCAGATCTTTTTTGCATTTGAATCTTTTGTATATGCTTTGGTATGTGAGGAGTCGGTGGTGCTGAATATTATGTAATCATCAGTAAGTATCCCCACTTCTAACGTTATGATGGAGGGAAAGCTATTGAAGCAGCTGAAGATGGTTGGATCTAGGACACTATGCTGAGAAATTCCTGCAGAGATGTCCTGGCGTTGAGATGACTGACCTCCAGTAACTACCACCATCTTTTGTGACCGGTATGACTCTAGCCAGCAGAGAGTTTGCCCCCTGATGCCCATTGATTCCGGTTTTGCTAGGGCTCCTTGATGTCAAGAGATGTCACACTCCCCTCACCTCTGGATTTCAGTGCTCTTGTGCACGTTTGAACCAAGGGTGTATCAAGGTCAGGAGATGAGTGGCTGTGGCATGACCCAAACTGGGCATGATTGAGCAGGTGCTGTTTTGATAGCATTGTTGATACCTTTTTTGTCACAACTGGCTGGGTTGGATTTGTCCTGCCTTTTGTGTACAGGACACGTGGGTAATTCTCCACATTGTCCAATAGGTGCCAATGTTGTAAGTGTACTGGAAAAGCTTGGCCAGGGGAGCTGCAAGTTCTGGAGCATAGGTCTTCAGTATTGCCCGAATGTTGTCTGGGCCTATAGCTTTTGCAGCGTCACTCGCTTCCAAACGTTTCTTGATATTGTGTGGAGTGAGTGTAATTGGCTGAAGACTGGTATCTGTAATGTTGGGGCACACTGGAGGAGGCAGTAGATCACCCACTTGGCACTTCTCATTGAAGAGTGCTGCAAATGCTTCAGCCTTATCTTTTTTGCTCTGTGCTGGGCTCTTCCATCATTGAGGCCTGGGATATTTGTGGAGCCACTACCTCCAGTGAGTGGGTAATTGTTCACAACTGCGAGTGGCAGGACTGCAGAGTTAGATCCGATCTGTTGGTTATGAGGTGGCTTAGCCCTGTCTATTACTTGCTGCTTATGCTTTTGGCGTGCTCAGTCGTGATTGGTAGCTTTGTCTGGTTGATACCTCATTCTTGGGTGCCTGGTGCTGCTCTTGGCATACCCTCCTGTACTCTCCATTGACAGGGTTGATCCCCTGGCTTGATGGTAATGATTGAGTGAGGGATATGGTGGGCCATGAGATTGCAGATAGTGTTGGAGTACAATTATACTTGTGTTGATGGTCCACAATATCTAATGGATGCCCAGTTTTGAATTGTTAGATCTGTTGAACTCTGTACCATTTAGCATGGTGATAGTGTCACTCATTATGAAGGCAGGACTTTTGTCTCCACCAAGACTGTCTGTGGTCACTCTTGCCAATACTGTTATGGATAGATGTATCTGCAGCCAAAAGATTTGGTAAAGATGAGGTCAAGTATGTTATTTCCTCTTGTTTCCTTTACCAGCTGCCGGAGACTCGGCAGCTATGTTCTGATTAGCTTAATTAGTAGTGCTGTTTCTGAGCCACTGTTGGTGGCCACTGAAGTCCCACGCAGAATACATTTTGTGCCCAAGCCATCCTCGGTGCTTCCTCCACCTGTTGCTCAACGTGCGGGAGAGCTGATTCATCAGCAGAGGGAGAATTGTCTGTGCTTTTCAGTAGATTTTCTTGCCCATGTTTGACCTGAATCCGTATGTTATGGGGTCTGGAGTTAATGTTGATGGTTTGCAGGATAACCTCCTCCTAACTGCCACTGTGCCACCACCTCTGCCGGGTCTGCCTGATGTTGGGATACAATGCATTCAGGGATGGTGATGGTGTGTCTGGAATGTTGACTCATACTTTAGCGATAATGTGTGTCTCTGTCAGGCTGTTACTTGACTAGTCTGTGAGACAGCTCTCCCAATTTTGGCACTAGCCCCTGGATGTTAGTGAGGAGGACTTTGTAGGGTTGACAGGACTGTTTCTGCTGCTACTGTCTTTTCTGGTGTCTAGGTTGATGCCAGGTAGTCTATCAAGTTTCATTTTTTTCAGACTTTGTAACAAGTGATATAACTGACTGGTATGCTGGGCCATTTCAGGCGGTAGTTGAGAGACAGCAATACTGTTGTGGCATTGGAGTCACATGTAGGTTGAACCAGGTGAGGTCATTGATTTCCTTTCCTGAAGGATGTTAGTGAGCCAGATGGGTTTTTCCAACAATTGTATTTCATGTTCATCGGTATATTCGTAAGATAGAAGGAACTGCAGATGCTGGAAAATCTGAGATAAGGTGTAGAGCTGGATGAACACAGGCGAAGCAGCATCAGAGGAGTAGGAAAGCTGACGTTTCGGGCCTAGACCCTTCAGAATTTTCTGAAGAAGGGTCTAGGCCCGAAATGTCAGCTTTCCTGCTCCTCTGATGCTGCTTCGCCTGCTGTGTTCATCCAGCTCTACACCTTGGTATATTCATAATTCCAGATCTCATTACTGAATTTAAATTCCACCATCCTCTAGATTTGGACCCACAGCGCCAGAACGTGAGTTGTTTCTGGATTAATAATACCTCTAGGTCATTGACTCAGTTAATTTTTTGTCACTGTATTGACATTGCAAGTGTGTTTCAACTTAAGTTTGCCATGGACGACTTGTTCTATGGCTCCCCTTTTATCCCCTATGCTTCTACATTTGGTGAAGCACGCAAGGCCTTCCTTTGGTCCCTATCCGTTTTGTTATCTTTTAAAGTCTCCAGTGGTCACTTTTATTCTGGCAAGGGGATCAGTTAGCTCAGCTGGCTGCATGGTTGGTTTGCAGTGCAGAGTAATGTCAACACATGGTTTCAATTCCTGTATTTGCTGAGATTATCACTCTTTCTCAACATCTTCCCTTGCCCGAGGTGTGGTGAACCTTGGATTAAACCACCACCGGTTTCCTTTCTAATAAGAGAGCAACCCCATGGTCTCTCTGACTCTGGCAGACTTTACATTGCCTTTATCCTGCCTCCTGTTCTGAATTTATATTTAAATCCTATTTCCTCCTAGTGGCAGAGTTTGGTCAGTACAGAGAGTTCAGAACTTGAGCCAAAACTGCACTGGCCGCTTTCTGCCACTAGATAGAGCCTGGTCAACTAAAACTTCAGATGTATGCACGTTTCCTGCATTTCTGTATTTTTGATTTTAATTTGACAGTTTTTATATGACAGGCATTTAGAGGTGAATACCATTTCAACTTCATATTTTTATCTTTTCCTGCTGAGGAGAGCGCTGCAGTCCTTAAATGTTCTAGTCATTCACGTGTATTTATTTCAGCTATGATTGCATAGGTACCACCTGTATATTTTTTTTGAGCAAGAAATGACAGGGAATCTGACTCTCATTTTAACATTGGTTTCTATGGAAACCCATGATTCATTTAAAGTTGCGATTTTTCAGTCAGCTCAATGTACTCTAGGTCTTAAATGGGTGGGGAAGTGGGAATATTGGCAGGCGTAAACATCACTTGCTGTTCTGCATCAAGTGTTCCCTCTCATTTGCCTGTGCTCTTTTTTAATCTTAAAAGCCTGGATCACGTTTTTTCCTTCTCAGGTCCTCCCACCAACTGGTCACAATAGCTCTTGACCTCTTTCCCGGCTCTCCATAAGCTCCTGATTTACCAATTTCAGCTGCCATTGTGGAACTTCCAAAAGGGCATTTGGAAGAAAGAGATGGGAGAGAATAGTGTTATGATTTAGTTCCCATTTGTCATATCAACAACAAGGAGTAAGAGAGCAGCTAGCAAAAAGTAGTGTGGCTCTAGTAGATCTGCCAAAATACTGTTCAGAAAAATATCAGTCTCAGTACCACACAGTAATACTTGGTAGTACAGAACTTAAACATTAGTAAACAGCAATGAGGAGTTAGCTTTGTCTTGCACTCTTCTGAATGAGGACGTAAATGACAGACTTGAGAAAAGAGATGCTGTTTTATACAGAATGAGAAGAGGGTGCTGACTGGGCCATAATTGGTATGGAGAAGTAGCAAGAACAGATCATCATATTTCTCAAACCAGATAGGTATGTTCTGATTGGTCAGGGCATTGCTAAGTGAATGCAGGAGTTTGGCCATCTTTGATCCATTTTCAACAAAAAAAGTTAATGTGCAAATGCACATTAAAATAAGTTATGGTGTTCATGTAACTTCTAGCAGGTGCAAATGCATTATGTAACTCTTTGCGCAGTCCAGATTGTTTGTTTAATAAATTATTCCCAATAACAGAATCACATCTAATGCTGGAAATACTTTGCAGAGGTTGGCATGCGTGGGCTGGTTGAGCATGAGCGGCATTCGGCCATATTTTAATGGCCAGTAGGATAATTTTTAATACTGTCTGCCAGTGTGTTGAATCTAATGTATGGCATCACTGGAACTCCCATCACGTTTATTCATTTGTGTGGTAAACAAAACATCTTTCTATTTAGCTTGATGGCATTATCCTGTTAGTGGAGAAAATCACTCATGGATTTTACTGCATGATAGCAACATGAGTCAGCTAGCCTCACCTTTTGTTGTAATTTTTGAGGGAACTTCAGCCACAAGGGTAATTTGAGAGAGACTGGACACTGCTCAAGGCTAAAAGTCATGGACGTGGTCCCTTTTTCATATGCTTTTGTGATATACAATGAGTGTTGATTTGATCAAATGTCCGTTATCATGCATGCTAGCTTTGCTATGGCCAGGGCCCTATGCATGAGGTTGCCAGTCGGGTTGTCATTCGGAGCTGCAGTAGCATAAACTAGCTTGTGCTTACAAACCTCAAAGTATTTCCATCATTTAGATGTGACTGATATTGGAAGTCATCTGTTAAATAATCTGGACTATGCTAAGAATTGCACCGGAAACAAATTTAAGCTCTTCAGGGCGATATGCAGTGTGATACATTGTGGATGCTAGAAGCTATATATGTAAGTACTTGTTACCAATGTTTCCTTTCAGCTGCCTGACTTCTCGGATTTTCCACGCCCATTAGTTGGCATACTGATGAATGACTTCAGCTTCCGGAAGCCACTGCCGAGCATGAACCTTGAGCGTCCGTGCAGTGGCAAAAAAAAAGTTGTAGGGAATGTTGCTGAAGACCCTTGGTTTTTATATAGGTTACAAGAGTTTGAGCATTGCATCTTCCAAAAAAGGGATTTTGGAGGCTGCAGAGTTCAGCCCCATTCCCAGTTTTTTCTTTGTGATTTTTGATTCTAAGCTGCAGCTAAGACAATAGTAGATTATTTGGGGGATATGTGGTTCACAGGGAGAAACCAGATGATGATGGTCTTAGTCGTTTTCCCTATCCACTGAGACCCTCTTCACAATTTTTTAACAAATCAGGTGAGAAATCAGAAGTGTTGAGGGTTAGTATAAATTATTCTATCACATTGTGATGGTGTTATTTGCCACTAAAATGATTTTTAGTTACTTTATTGCTACTCAAAAGACTGGAATGTATTTTCAGTTAATACTTACAAATATATTTTTATTATTACAATAACTTATTCTTTTATGGCCTGTTGCTACTTAGTATCTGTGACCACACTAACTTAACAATCTGTATTGTCAGTGTCAAAAGCCGGTTCCAACAAAATTACCAAGTGATTAAGCATTTTTTTTCATGTTGGTACTACAAATAAAATGTGCTACATGGAAAAAACACCTTTCTGTGCATTTAATGTCATTACTATCATAGCAACCAGTTCCACATGTTCATATAACCTCACACAATAAACATACTAGCTTTACTGAAAACCACTGCACAAATGCATAAACACCTGTAAACTAAACCAACCTAACAGAGTCTGAAGAATATGAAGGCTCACTTATTTCTCTCAATATTCCATGTAGAAATGTATGACCAGTACACAAGAACTATCTTTAATTGTACGAATTCTGTCTTTGAGAAGTACGTGAGTGCTTTATTTAAATATTTTTGAATGTCAATTTTAAGAGTTGTCAACTTGTGTGCCTTGGGTGGGGACTAGAATGAATAATCTTATTCTCACCTAGGCTATCTGTGGATAACAAATAGTCAGTTTTGACATTTTTCTTAATTGTTTGGGGAAAAAACGTTAATACTAAAGTAATAGTTCCAAGATTAGCATTCATTTGAGCAACTTTTAACATTTGCATTGCCAATTCTGGTACACGTTACACAGTTGCATTGAGTAGGGGATAACAAGTAACAGATTTGAACAATACCTTGTGCAAAAAAACCTAATTTTAATTTTCACCTTTCCAATTTTCTATCTTCAATATTTCCATGTCCTCTTCCACCTTACTGGTTATAGCAATACACTTTTACTAGTTATAAAATGTTTGTTAATATTCTGTGAAAAGTTTAAGGCAGAGTACTGTGGGTGCTGGAAATCTAAGAAACAATGCTGGAGAACTCAGCACGTCTGGCAGTATCTGTGGCAAGCAAAACAACAGAATTATCATTCAGTGTCTGGTATGACTTCAGAACTGTCTGTGATGAGGTGTGTAGGCAAGATAGTTCTGAAGAAGAATCATACCAAACTTGATGCGTTAACTCTGTTTTACTCTGGACAGATGCTGCCAGATCTCCAAGTTTCTTCAGTGCTCTGAGCTAGAGTTGTCAACTACGGTGCTCCCATGATCTCAGGTTCTCACAGATTTTGTGCCAAAATGTAAAGGTGGTCATGTAGCACAAGGACAGTGTCCATATGGGTGGCCACCTTGGGACTTCATGGCCACAACTGGTGAATTGTTACATCACCAAATAGGTGATTTTTATCAAATGTGTAAATCTTGCCTATACATCTATCACAGGCAGTAACGGAAGAGTTTCCCAGTCAGCACAAAAAAAAGTCTAGCTGCAGCACCACAGCCGCCTTCCAGCCACATGCAGGTTCTAGTCACAAGCATGTCATCCTCATTCCAAGGGATTACTGAGCACAAGCATGCATGCATGCACCATGATTTTGTACTGTCATAGATAGAAAGCTCAACATGAAATTGGGGTGTTTGGTCTAACCAGACTGGTGGCCTATTGTCCATTTGAACAGATGTTCCCATCTTACTCCCATGTCTCAACTAAATTTTGTGCATTCACTTATTTAGTATAATCTTGAACTCTGACAGTTTCTGATCTGACCAGTAATCTTGGAAGTGAACTCCACAGCTTCAGTGTAAAGAAATCAGTTTCTGTCCATTGTCTTGTAATTTTAAACACTTGGCCCCAGGTGGTGCTTTAATCATGAACACTTTTTTTTATTTCAAAAAGTGCCTTTGTCTTTACTCATACCGGGTAGTAGCCAATTGAATCTGTGTTGCTACCTCTCTGAAACCTCTATATTTCAATGGTGTGGAGCCTATTACTAAATCCAGTAGCTGAATTCTTGTTTTATTTTGGATTGTCATTGCAAGATGCAGAAAATATCAAGAGATAATTAAACTTGGAATTCTGTTAACAATTTTTATAACCTTTGTCAGCCCAAAGGGCTGCTTTTTCAGTAGCTTTGGACCCATATTCTATGTTCTGATATCTTTCTGTTCAACAGCACTGTTCCCTTTGTGACTGTCAAAGTATTTTGTCACATGGTTACTGACATTGAATTCCAATTACTATTTTTTAAGTATTCCCTCTGTCACTATCCTTGGTTTTATTTGTCTTTACAAGACAGTAGTTGCATTTTTAAAAAATTATCAGATTTCAATGTCTCTCCGCCTCCATCCCAATCATTGACACATCCAGTTAACAGATACTCAATCAAATTCCATGAGGCTTCAGCAGCTGAATAAGTGGTAATTTCTAATGATTTGCACCTAATTTTTCACTGCTATCTTCCCCGTAAATCATCTATTAATCATCTCTAATGATCTTTTGAGTCCATGTACACTACATCTATGGAGTTTCCATCTATTGTGTCAGCTGCTCAAAAATTGAGATTTGTTATATTTGATCATTGTGAAATCTATGCTATCAGCTTCTAATTATTTTTTGTTCCTTAGTCTAGTTTTGTAATAACTTCGTTGTTAAGGATTGTCATATTTTCTACCGGTAACCTTAACCTAATAATCAGGATTTGTGGGGTACTCCTTTCTAAAAGTGGATAAACCTGGCTGCTGTCCAGTATCCCACCACTCATTCACACTCAATCGAACCCTGAAATATTTATAGGACCTTACTATTTACAATTCTAGACAGTGTCCAATCCTGATGTGCTTTCTCCGATTAGCTTAACTATTTTATCTAACATTTCTGTTTTTATCCATCAGATGATCTCTGCTTTGGTTTTTATGACCCTCATGTCTGACTTTCCTGCAGTCGTCCTGTTTATTCTCTTACTAAACTGTGTCTGACTTATTGGCTACTTTTTATATTTTTTCATGTCCAAAAGAATCTCTTTTTATTTTAACTTTTTGTTAGCCTTTTAACATTTTTTTCAAAGTAAGTTGTCTGCAACCCACTAAAGCATTATGGCTTTCTCTCACTGAGCATGCTGTTCATAGTTCTTGCACAAAGCCTTTTGAGATCCATTTCACTTGCATGTTGCATTAGCCCTTAGTTGGCTTTCCCATTTTATCACCACCTAGGTGTTTCTATTTCTGCAAACAGTCTTTTGAAAAATGTAGCCCCAACATACTGTACACCAGTATTTAAGGCTCCATTGTTTCTGATGAGACTCTTAAAATCAGAGTTTTTCCTTTTTTTTTCAATATTTAGTGATCTGCAATGTTGTCTCATTGCACTTTTTAAAAATGTCCAGGAAAGAATGGTTACTCCACCCAGCGTGTTAAGTTTGTTATTCTTTCTAAACTATATTCATGTTTCTGAATTTGTCATTCTCAAAATTCGGTCTCTTGTATGTCAGTTCTATTGGATTCCTAGTGATTCTAAAGTATTTAATAGGCTCATGTTGTTTTTGGACGACTTTGACTTCTGAATCAGTTCTTTTTGTGGTGAAAGAAACTGATTTTTAGATGGATTGCTCATATTTAAAAATGAAGCTCAAAGTGTATTCTGTCTGTATTTTATGGCCTGACTAGTAGAGAAATGCTCTGCTTTTTCTATCAGCATCAAAAGGTTTTGTGTGGTTAGCAGTTTGAACACTAATCTCAGCATCCTGTGAGGGAGCTGGTACAAATATGGCAACCTGCGGGAAAATCATCTTTCATTTTAATTAAAAGAAAGACAATTTAGTCATTACTTCATTCTTGAGCCATTTAGCTATCTCCGCCGTTTGCGGCAGATAAGCCCTTGCAAAGCTCGTCAACCATTCCTTTCCAAAAATCATCTAATATGTACAGTCTTGATCCCGATCTGATCCTTTTTAAAGTGCTGTCAGCCGTAATCTTCAAATTCTAATTCTGGCTGGCTGACTTCTTGCCCCTCAAACTCTCGGACTGCTTGTCCAGTTAAGTCAGCCAGGGTGAACAGGACTGAAAACTACCTACTAGCTTTAAACTCGGGCTGACGATTGAATGTAATTCAGACTGGTCCCATATAATATTTGCATTCATTGTAAATAGCTTAGTTACTTCGAGGCATCACTTAAGTGTGGCAAATTGTTATGAACATTGTAAAAGAAGTAAACTGGAGTATACTTTGAGTGAATTTGGCTTTTGAACCCATTAGGTTTTGAGACATTTCTAAAAAAAAACTTATGATTTTGAGAAGTAGATAAATTATTGTTGGAGTCATCAATAAAATAAAAGTTTTAGAGAAGCTCAGCATGTCTGGCAGGATCTGTAGAGAGAAAGACTTTTAAAGTCTGAAGTGACATTTTGGATCTGAAACTGAATAGGTGCCAAGTAAAATTCCTGTATGCCCAGGGCAGTGTACCATCCTTCCTGACTGAAATTTGTTTTTATTTTCAAGATTAGAAGTGAAAGTTGCCATGGTTGACCATGGGTTGTTTTCTTGTTGGGAGACTAGAGGAAAGTTTAACCTGAGGGTCAAAGATGAGAAGATGTGGCCTTCCTGGAGATCTCAGTTGGTTTGCGAGCCCACACTGTTGCTGTCACTGAGCATCGCAAACAAGCTTTCGAGTGATCTGAGCCAACAGGCCCCCAAACACTAATAGCCTGAAATGCGGGCTTGAGCCCACGGCCCTGAAGTTGAGAGGCTAGGTCTCTGCCAACTGAGCTAGCTAGGCATAGGGCCAAGATTGTGATAGATCACTTGCACTCAACGCTGCAGAAGCAGGAGGTCTTTGAGGTGGGTAGGCAATGGACCCAGGTACTCTGATCTGATTTAACACTTTTTTGAGCTTGAGAGCGAGACAGCGATGCCATCATTGTATGTAATGAAATTGACTCAATGGCCATGGATGATTCCACTTTTGAAGCAAAGAGGAAGACTAAGGTAAGGGGACAAGAAGAGAGGCTTTTATTTTTTGGAAATGCGCTGTGTAGCTAAAAGTGTAACCAAATGGGGACAGAAACAGAAGAATGTGTGGATAATATTGGAAGTGTCAACAAGGATTGATGCGCACCTATTAATGTCATGGGGGATGTCATTTGCAACTGTTTACGGATTTTGTTGTTCTTCTTAAAAAGAACAGAAGCCTGATTGCCATGTTGAAATCTTTCCAATGAGATGGAGAAACTAGAAAAAGATGTCCCTGAGACCACCTGGCTCTCCAATGTTTTGCTTTCTGTGAAGCGTATAAAACAGTTTTGACACTAATCAAACGGTCTAAACTTCTGTGACCAATTCATTGCACTGATTATAGCATTTTACTCCTGTTTTCAAAAGAATAATTCATTCATGGAATATGGGTGTCATTGGCCAAGGCCCTATTTGATGCCCATTCCTAGTTTATTTTGAGAAGGTGGTGATGACCTGCTGTCTTGAACTACTGCAGTCTATTTACTATAGACAGACCCAGAATGCTGTTAGCTGTCAGGATTCTGACCCAGGAACACTGAAGAAATGGTGATATATTTCCAAGTCAGAATGGTGAGCAGGTGGTGGTGTTCTCGTGTATTCACTGCCATTGTGGTAATAGTTGAGTTTGGAAGGTACTGTCAAGAGGCCTTGGAGAATTTCTGCAGTACATCTTGTACATGATGTATATACTATTGCTACTGAGCATCAGAGGTGAAAGGAGTGTATATTTGTGGATATGTTGCCAATCAAGTGGGCTGCTTTGTTCTAGTTGGTGTCAAGCTGCTTCAATTACATGTTCCTACGTCAGGCTTTGTGAAAAAAGCCAATTTTACGCACTTATTCTTTTTAATACTAGTTTTTTCTGATTTTAAAATAAACTGTTGTACTTGAAGCGAACTGAGTTTTTTTTTGGGTAGCATTTCCTGGCCTCTTGTATTTAGTTTGTATTTTGTGTTAGGGTTCCACTTGCCCATTGTTCAGTGATGTGTGCTTTGTGGCTGAGCATGGGATCAGGCTCAGCTATAATGCCTGTGACCATTGGTTTATTCATGAAAAGTCTCTTGCATAAGATACCAGAGGACTGCCCTTAACTGAGACTGAAATCATCCCCTCTGAAGGAGGGGTGAAAATATAAATCCCACCAAATTAAAGGAATCTTCATCAAATGGCACTAAAAGATCTAAAATGAAGTATGTCCTAATGTACAGGGATCAGAATATTTGCTTGCTGGTTACTTGTTTAAATGCTGCACTGTGCAATTAACAGTTCATTGCTGGAATACAAGTAAAGCTTTCTTTTCTAAAGTACATTTTGGTTGAATCTGAATTATGTTTTTAAACTAAGGGATAATAAAATTTGGATAGCTCTGTTAAAAATGGTACGTATCGGTACAGATTCTGTGGTAACCTGATGTTAATATTGCAGTTTGAGCAGATTTTCATTCTTCATATTACGTTTAGCTTTCCTAATTTTAAGTATTTTAAATGTGGACGACAGAATTATGTATATTGTTTTAAAGATGTCTGAACTATTAAATGTGATATATGTACAGATCATCTATATAGATATTTTAATCAACCTGTTCAGACATTTTACAACCTACCTTTGCAGCAGGTGGGACTCAATAACCTTCTGGCCTAGAGGTAGAGGCACTGCCACTGCATCATAGAATCCTTTTTATCTGTGCAGACTGAATTGAATCAAAACATTAATGTTATGCTGCTTATCTAAGATGCACGAGATCTGAAATAAACAAAATGCTGAAAAAAATGTAGATGAGGCAACATCCCTAAGGGAGAGAAAATTGGCATTTCAGGTTGATGACCTTTCTTTTTATTAAACTTGACAACCTGTAATTTTGCCTGTGTTCCTCCACTGATGCTGTCTCACTTACCAGAAATTTCCAGCACTTTTGTGCATTTGCTTGATTTCAAGCATCCCTGTGTTTTTCTTATGAAATGTTGATCTCCCCTCTTCTTTTCTTCTGGCCCTCCTTCCTCTGTCTGCCTACTGCAGCCCCCCACCTGCCCCCTCCCAGCATTGTATGTGTTTGTATCTTTAAAATTATGTGGATGGTATACACTTCCTGTAAATGTCGCAATTGTTTCCTTTTAATTTCTTTCCATCTTGCAGTTTAAAACCTAGAATGTTGTGCCTAAATCAATCTCCTGAGGATAAGTGGCATTGACCTTCCATGCCAAGATTGTGTTCTTTTTCACACTTCCTACTCCTGATTCTTCCCATAATGAAAGCTGTGGTCGTTGACTTCTCAACTGCTCCATTGAATCATCAGCTTTAAGTTCCAAGGTGTTGAAACAGTATAAATGACAACGGATTTGAAAAACCAATAGCCAGCAAATGTGTCTATCGCTCTCCATAGGAAGCAGTCCTCTTTCCTCTGTTCCCATCTCCTTAGGATCTCCATATCCTGAAAACCCTGTCCCTAATAAATCCATATTCTGCTAATTCCATCTCATTGTTGCTATGCCCCACGATAATGTTATCATGCCTCCAGTATCCCTCCATCCTGCCCCATCTTGCATACTCCATTGATGCAGTTTGTGGCTTTCTGTCTTAACCCTAATTTTGCAGTATAAATTACATGCTATTTGTTGAGTCATCTGTTGAAGTTTATTTACAATACCATGCCACAGGCCGAGACAGTTTAGTTTCCAAGCTTGCTGGTGTTAAATATTCTAATCATCGAGTGCAGACATGTTCTGACATCTTTTGAAGCAGGTGGGACTTAAACCTGAGCCTTCTGGCTCAGAGGTAGGGGTGCTCGTGTAATACAACCAGCTGATTGATGTTATTTTACATTATACACAGCTGATTGTGCCTTTGAGAACATTCAGTGTGCTTAGAGTTATTGAAGGCTAGGCAGATGCCTTTATACCAGAATGTCATAAGTTATGATGTTACATACCTTTCTAAGACCATTCCAAAAGAAAGTGTCTGTTCTAGAATCTATTCTATAATACAACATCAGTTAGTCATTTTCCCCCTCTCTAATACCTGTCTTTAATGGCCTTTCTCTTTCCAGAGGCCATTTACCCCCCCACCTCTTTTTCCTTTCTCCAACATTCACCATAGCTACCTACCATGTGATGTTTTCACTTGGTTTATATCTTAAATTTGCAGTTTCTGTCTGTGTGTGTATGCATGCACGTACGTACGCACGTATACGTTATGTATTTCACTAAGAACTGCACATGCTGGAGTCAAAGACCAGCACAGTGTGGATCTGGAGGAACACAGCAGGCCAGGCAGCATCAGAGGAGCAGGAAAGTTGACGTTTCGAACTGGGACCCTTCTTCAGAAATGGGGAAGGGAGCCCACACCTAGCATCTTTGCCTGCAACTGCAGGAAGTGCTGCCCCTGCCCCAACCCCCCCCCCCCCCCCCCGCCCATTCAAGGCCAAAAACAAACCTTTCACATCAGATAGAGGTTCACCTGTACATCCATCAACGTGGTCTACTGTCTCCGCTTCTCCCAATGTGGCCTTCTGTACGTCCAGTGAGACCAAGTGTACACTTGGGGACCGTTTTGTAGAGCATCTGCGCACTGTACGCGACAAACAACAACACCTTCCGGTTGCCAATCATTTCAACTCCCCCTCCCACTCCCTGGGTGATATGTACACCCTGGGTCTCCTCCAGTGTCACAATGATGCCATCCGCAAACTGGAGAAGCAACACCTCATATTCTGCCTCGGGAGTCTACAGTCCCATGGTCTAAACATGAAATTCACCAGTTTTAAAATGTCCCTACCCCCAGCCTCATCCCACGTCCAACCCTCCCTCTCATCTTCGCCTCCTTGAACTGACACAACCTGTCCATCTTTTCTCCCACCTATCTGCCCCACCACTCCCTACCTGCACTCACCGATCACCATCCCACCTACCTTCCTCAGCCTCACCCCTCCTTTTTCTATTTCCCAGCTCCCTTCCTCCACCCCATTTCAGAAGAAGAGTCCTGATCCGAAATGTCAACTTTCCTGCGCCAATGCTGCCTGGCCTACTGTGTTCCTACAGCTCCATACTGTGTCTTTGACTCCAGCATCTGAAGTTCTTGCTATCTGAGTGATTTATAACCCCACTGAAGCATCTTCCAAGGATGCCCAACTTGGAGTTGTCCTCTTCCTCTGGAAAGATCTCAATGGAAATCTCCTACTAGAAAACTTCTGGTAACTTCCTGTGCCCTGAAACTTTTCAACCACGTACTTAAACAAACCTGGCACTACAGCCACATACCCTTTCTCCGTACCTCCCTACGCAGCCGAATCATCCCCAATGAACTATAAACAATATTCAGGCCATCCCAATTTGGCCCAAATCACAACACTCTCTACCTCCAGAGCCTCCAAAAACTGTTTTCTGTATGGATCCTCAAGTACACACTCTCAGCAATGCGCTGGCATCTTCTAGCACTACAATCAAACTTGCCCCAGCTCAGCCTCCCTCTCTCAGACCTGCAAAGGATCTCTTCTGTTTTTCATTCTACGCAGGATCCACATCCTCAACCTATGTCTTTTCTCCACCTTATCTGACATTAAAAACCGTAAGTACTCTAATTTGCTTGTGCTTACCACCAAACACAGGCCTCTTCGTCCACCCCAGTCCTCGCCTGTATTCAGGACCTCCCTCTCAATGTGCCCGTCGCCATTGTCCATGCGGTTACCTCAGCCTCTCCCACTGACTCCACTAACCTAGTCACTTCCTCCGCCAACTCTGACAATGTCACTTCTGCTCCTGAGACAGTCATCACCACCCCCCAGACCTCCCTCTCATTGAGGATGAATGGTCAGTCCTCAACAAAGGACCCGCCCCCCCCTTCATTCCCCTGTACTCTCGCATCAATGAATCCGTTCAATTCTGGATATTGAACTTTTTCCACCACCTCCACCTCCATGCCTATTTCTCTAACCGTGAGTCTAAACAGACCCCTTCTCCTGCCTTCATCAAACCTCATCGTACTGGACACTACCCAACTGCCTCCTATCCTCCCTTGATTACTTCGTTTCCAACTGCTGTTGTGACATTGATCACCTAAGTCTGTCCCACCCTTCTCTCGCTCCAACCTCTTGCCTTAAGGAATGCACAGCTCTCCACTCCGTCCGCTCCAACCCTAATCTCACCATGAAACCTGCGGATAAGGGGGTGGGGGGGGCGCAATAGTGGTACAGCGCACGGACTTTTGCATCACTGAGGCTAGGCACCAATTCTCTGACACCACCTTCTACAGCCCCCTCGATTTATGACCCCACCCCTGACCACCAAACCATTGTGCCTCCGACCGTTCATAACCTCATCACCTCAAGTGGCCTACCACCCACACCCTCCAACCCCACAGTACCTATTTTTATCTCTTTCGCAAAATTCACAAACCTGATTGCCCCAGGTCTCTGCCTGCTCCTGCCCCACAAAACTCTTCTCCACTTTACCCCAACCACGCCCTCCACTTTCAAGACTTCCAATTCTCTGGCCCCCATATACCTCCTCTTCGCTATGGCCATCTAATCCCTGTACACTCGTATCCCCCATGCGGATGGCCTAAGAGCGCTCTTCCTCTTCCGCAGGCCCAACTTTCCACAGACTAAGGGGTAGGCATGGGCTAAAGCTATGCCTGCCTGTTAGGCTACGTGGAACAGTCCCTTTTCCCCTGTTACACTGGCACTATCTCCCATCTCTTCCTCCGCTACATTGATTTAATGTATTGGCGCTGCCTCATGCTCCCACAGGGAGCATGAACAGATAATCAACTTTACTAACACCTTTCAACCAACTTCCGATTCACCTGGACCATCTCCGATCCCTCCGTCTCCATCTCTGTGACCGCCTGGAAACTGACATCTATTTCAAGCCGACTGACTTCCACAGCTACCAGGACTACACCCCCCACCCACCCTCGTGTAAGAATGTAATCCCTACTCAATTCCTCAGCCTCCGCCGCGTCTGCTGCCAGGATGGAGCATTCCCAAACGTCCCAGATGTCCTCCTATTTCAAAGACTGCAACCCCTCCCCCACCACTCCCTGATCAAAAATGCAGTCAACCACATCTCTTGTATCTCCCGCACTTCTGCCCTCAAACCCCCTCCACCCCAACAGAAATGAAGACAGAATCCCCCATGTCCTCACAAATCACCGCACTAACCTCCATATCATTCTCTGCCACTCCCACCACCTATAATCTGACCCCACAACCAAAGAAATAGTTCCCTCCCCACCCCTATCTGCCTTTTTCGTAGGGTCCGCTCCACAGTCCCCACTCACCCCACCTCACCTGGCACCTTTCCCTGCAACCACAGGAAGTGCTACACCTATTCATATTGCTACACCTCCCTCCTAACCTCCATTCAAGGCCCAAAACAAAGCTTTCATATCAGACAGGGGTTCATCTGCACATCCGTCAACTTGGTCTACTGTATCTACTGCTCACGATGTGGCCTCCTGTACATCGGTGAGATCAAGCGTAGACTCGGAGACCATTTTTGTAGAGCATCTGCTCTCTGCATGCCCTTTCCAGTCGCCAACCATTTTAATTCCCCCCTCCCACTCCCTGGGTGACATGTACATCCTAGGCTGCCTCCAGTGTCACAATGATTCCACCTGCAAACTGGAGAAGCAACACCTTGTATTCCAACTCGGGAGCCTATAGCCTGATGGCCTAAATGTGGATTTCACCAGATTTAAAGTCTCACCCCCCCCCCCCCCCCCCGGCCTCGTCCCATGTCCAACCCTCCCTCACTCCCACCTCCTTGACCTGATACAACCTGTCCATCTTCTCTCCCACCTATCCACCCCACCCATCCCACTGACCAATCCAGTGACACCCACCTGCTCTCACCTACCATCCCCAGCCCCACCCCCTTCCCTTCTCTATTGATTCCCCTCCCCATTTCTGAAGAAGGGTTCCAACTTGAAACGTCAAATTTCCTGCTTCTCTGATGCTGCCTGGCCTGCTGTATTCCTCCAGCTCCATACTGTCTTGTCTTTGTATTTTACTGTATTTGTTAATCAAGTGCAATGCCATCACTTCCTGCCTGAATTTAGAACAAGAAGTTTCCAGCATTTTGTTTGAACTCATTTACACTGACCCTTGCTGGGTCTTTTTATAAATGTTGAATTATCCTATAATCACTTCATTTCTGTGGCTGTATTTACTGTGGTGAGTAAGCAAAAGTGCATCAGTGAAATATCATTTAGTTTTCCCGGTCAACCTTGTATTTGGCTGTGGTTAAACATTCCGAATTAGCCATGTTAATATTCAAAGGGGTTTTTTTACCGGGTGCTGGGAGGGCTTTTGATCTGGTTAAACTTGGCAAACTGAAGCTGTTTTGTGTATTTAAGTTGAAGTTCAGCCTTCAGCTTTCATCTTGGAATTTACTCTTAAATGATAAGTCGAATGGCCTCCTTCTGTACTGTAAAATTCTATGATTCTATAACACTATGTACTTTCTCACAGTTGTTTCGGATTCATCTGATATTACGTGGAACCAGGGTTTAATTGCTGTTTGCAGTATTTGACCTGGATAATGTAGTCACATGCTAGTGAGGTTATTTGCAGAAGCAGTTCTAGTATTTTGGCTTACTGGGGGAGGGGCAGAAGAAGGTGTTCACAGGAGAATCCAGAAAATTGCTGCTGTCTTCTGTGCTTGTTGATTTTACAATACGAATGTAAAATCAGAATTGCAAAAGAAATTAGATGCAGTTTTATTTTAGTAATTTGCTTTTGTAAGAACACAGTATTCACCTGACGATTGTTTAGTTACAAAACTAAAATGTTCTTAAAATGTCCACTGACATAGAAAGTGCTGCTGTTTATCAATCAGTTACATAAATGACTTTCTTCAAGGTAATTTTACTTTGTCGTTTACTTTTGGATGTTTTCCTTTCTGAAATTGAGACATTTGGTAGCTTTATTGTAAAAGGTACTTTTAATCTTTTCACAGATATGCCAATATTCGGTCACTGTCCAGCACATGATGATTTTTATCTGGTGATGTGTAATCATTGTAATCAAGTTGTAAAGCCCCAGGCCTTTCAAGCACATTACGGTGAGTTCCAGCTTTGCTCAATACGTTTTAAATATGTGTAAATTCCAGCTTATTTTGCTTGGCAGTGTTTCCCCAAATTAGATTTATTTTATATTTACAGACGTTTCCTGTAATTTCTGTGCTGGATCCAAGATATCCCATGTGATATTTTGCCCTGACATTGTGTACACATTGCAATAGAACAATCTTGTCTGTTTAATTTACTTGGCCTTAAAAATTACTACCAAGAAGAGCAGGAAAAGTTTGGATTGTGTGAAAAATGGCCTATTTAAGAATGAATTACAGACATGTTATTTTATTGACTTCAATAAAACTTGACCAGTCCCAAAATAAATCCACTGTATGCAAATCATAATTAATTCTCACTGGTGTTCAGAATGGAACAATATTTTCAGGTGATATAGAAGGACTTCAGAAAGTACAAGTTTTGCCACCAGTTTTAATGAGATCAGAAGCTCTGTAAATGCTTTATTTTGACATTGAACTTAACTGAGATTTATTCTGACAGAATATCCTGTACAGGAAGTAGTATTGCTGACCAGAAGAAGCATTAATTTACCATTGTTAATTGTCGATGAAGTGTGAGGGGCACTGTAACATTTGTTATGAACACCTCTCTGATAATTAAAACTGAAACCCCAAGAGAAGTTTGCCTCACCTCCTCTGGTAATCTATCAGAGGAGTGGTTAAATGACACTCGCTCTATCGACAATAAGTAACAATTAAATTAACTGTTAGATAAATAAACACACAACTACTAACAAACTGAACAATTCCTCCTTAACCACTAACCATTCCTGACTAAAGCAAGATTCTAATGGTACACTGTTCTAGTAGATATAAGTCCCACTAACATAAATCTAATTAATATAAAGAAAGCTAAATCTCTCCATTACAGTCAGGATAAGTCTTCCGGAATGTTCTTTGCCTTTTTCACTGTCTTTCACTCAGGAGCGCCTTCCTCCATCAAATTCTTTTGTCAGGAATGTTAGCTAAGAGTGCTGTTGTACCTTTTTTTTAATTTTGATGGCACTTATTGAGATCCTAGAGATTTCTATGAGAGCCAGAGATTTTTGTTTCTTTAGATCTGAAGGCTATTGAGAGCTGTCCTCTTAACTGATGGCAGTTTGCTCTCTCACTAATTTGCAAATCCTCTCTCCTTTTATACTGTGATAACCTATTAATTTCTTTAATAGGATTGGTCTGAGGTTGTCAAATCCATCAGATGAAATTTAATTGGGCTTTGGTATCTAGGGCCTGGTTTAAATTAATTGGCTAAATTCAAAAACCTGTTGTCTTGGTAAAAATGCTGCTTTGCCTCGCCTCAATATAGCATTTTGATGTTTCAATTTCAAGAATTCTCTGTACATCTACTGCCACAGACTTTTAAATCTCCAAGCCTTAAAAAAAATTTCAAAGGGACCATGCACTGTTTTCCCCCCCCTATCATTTATAAACCAATTCTAACGTCCTTCCTTCCAATCCACAAGTACTGTACCAACTTTGCAACGCCTACCCTGCTTAAGAAAAAAATTATAAAAGGATGGCTTCATTTTTTTCTCTAAATCTCAACACTATTATTACTAGATACATAGGTCATTAATCTAGAGTTACACATTTCATACTAATACTGTATACATGTATATAAACATTGAACACTACCATGTCTATCTTATGTACACACTTTCCTTTTAAAACCCGCAATAATGCATCTGCAATAGCATTTTCATGACCCTCAATGTACAATCTGTAAATTAAATTCCTGTAATGGAAGACTCCAACGAAATAGTCTGGTGTTCTTGTCTTTTAAATATTTCCAAAAATGTCAAAGGGCTGTGATCAGTGTACACAACAGTCTCGGATATATTGTTTGCAACGTAAACATTGAAATGTTGTAAGGCAAGTACCAAACTCAGTCACTCCTTTTTCCATGGTTGGATGTTTTCTCTGGTGGATAATGAGTTTCTTGGAAAAATAGCTGGCCTTTCAATTCCACAGTCATCCTCCTGTAACAACACGGCTCCAACCCCTGCATTGCTTGGGTTGATGGTGACCTTGAAGGGTTTGAAGAAATTTGGTGTGGCTGAAATTGGTGCAGTGACTAATGCTGCTTTTAAATTCTCAAATGCCCCCGACCATTGTTCTCTCCACAGAAATGTCATGTTCTTCAACAAACTCATCAGCAGTGCCACCAAATTTCAGTACAAAATTCCAGTAGAAAACGCTCAATCCTAAAAATCGTAGCATTTCCTTCCTCAAGGCTGGTCTTGGAAATTCCTTGATGGCCTTTGTCTTCAGGTTCCTCGGTGTCATCCTTTCATGTCTGATGTTGTGTGCTAAGAATGTCACTTTGGCCTTCGAATTCTGTCTTAGCCAAATTTTTGACCAACTTTGCCTTTCGTAATCTCTCAAAGAGCTCTGCCAAATGTTCCATGAATGGCTAGAGATCACTAAGTTATCTGTATAGATAGCATAATTAGATCATTAAAACCCAAGCCCCCAGAGAAGCTCGCCTCGCCTGGTAATCTATTAAGAGTGGCCAAATGAAAGAAATCTCTGACACTCACATTTTATTAACGAGTAACAGTTTTATTTATCTAACTCTAACAGTGAACAAATTAATGGAACTACTAACAAACTGAACAATTCTCCCTTTAACTAATAACTATTCCCAAATAAAACAATTTTAATGGTAAGCTGTTCCAGTAGATAGAAGTCCTATTGGTATAAACCAAATTAATAAAAAAAAATTTTTTGAACGCTTTAACCTCTTGAAGTTGCCGGGTCCTGTCTAAAGATATTGGAATTGCACTTCCTCCGATTTAAACACTTAACTTCTCTGCTACTCTTATCCCTTTCTGGGTAAGTCTTCTGGAATGTTCTCTGCCTTCTCCATTGTCCTCCAGTCAAGAACGCTTTCATCCATCAAATTCTTGTGTCAGGAATATTAGTTAAGACTGCCGGAGTACCTTTATTTAGATGGTACTTAACCGACATCTTAGATTTCTGTGAGAGCCAGTGATTTTCTGTTTCTTTTCTGCTGATGGCTGTTGAGAGCAGAGCAGATCTCTTAAGAGATGGCAGTTTGCTCTCTCACTGATTTGCAAATGCTGTCTTTTCTTTTACCCTTGATGACCTATTAATTTCTTATTGGCCAAGATTGTCAAAACCATCAGGTATAAATTTAATCGGGCTTTGGTATCTAGGACCTGGTTTAAATTAACTGGCTAAATTTAAAAACCTGTTTTCTTTGTAAAAATGCTGCCTTGCCTGCTCATAGTATAGCCTTTTGATACAATGTTTCAATATCAAGAATTCTCTGTGCATCAGCGACTACTTGCAGACATATTTTTAATCTCCCAAGCCTAAAAAACTTTTAAAGGGATCATGCATTCTTTCGTGCCCCACCCCCACCTCCCACAACACCTGTCATTTTACAAACGAATGCTAATGTCCTTCCTTCCAATCCCCAAGTACTATACCAACTTCACAGCACCTTTTCAAGTGACTTTAATGTAGGAGTGTTTACGTTTTTAAAAAAAAAACTATTTTAAACAAAAGGCATTTAAAACCAGCTTGAACTTCAGTTAAAGGGGAAAAAATATATTTTTTGTCAATGTAAGATTTCCTCCCATCACTTTGTAACATCCACAAATGTTGTTGTGTAATCATCTGGACTATAATACAATTGTTTTGTTAAAGCTTGTCCCTCAGGCACCATCTATGTCTGTTTCCTGTACTTTCGATTAAAAATATTAAGGCATGTGGACTATTTTCTGTCCTCATGTGGTAGTGTCCTAGCTTGTTTTGTATGTGGTGATGTGTGACATTTGTCTAATTGATTGACGATTCTGAATCATTATAAAGAGCCAGTGTATCACAAAGCAGTTTGCAACTCAGCATCCTGATGTTTAGCAGCACTGTTGGAGTCTTTGGAATCGAGTCAGAAGCAGTTTTTCTAGATTTATAAAAATCTTTGCATGGGAAACTTACGATTGTCAACAATTTTGTCATAAAGATACTAAGTCATACTACTTCTGTTAATGTTTTTATACTTGAGTTTAATGTTCAGTGGCTTAATGGTCCAAAATCTTTTTGTAACAGGATGACCCCTGGCGGTTGATTTAGCTTTTGCTCACAATGGAAGTGAATTGTAGCTGAGATTCTCAAAATATGACATGCGCGTTTCTTCTACATTACTGTTGTTTTGGTTTTAAGCTTTTGTATATGATGCACAGATTTATCATTGCTGATTAGAGAAATTTAAACTATTCCAGGTTAGCCTGTCAGACTAATGAAAGTTTATTTGAATAGTTCAGAGATTTGCCTTGCCATTGGCACTAATTCTTTCGTGTTTGGCACTTGGCTCAAAACAGTTTGAACATATGGAGCTGGAATAGGTCATTCAAATCTCAAGCCTGCTCTCTCATTCACAAGTGTTATGGTGAGAGAGGAGGCCATTTGACTTATGAATAAAATAATGGATGGTCTGATTTATTCAACATTTACGCTCATCTTCAAACTTTCTCCTCTCCACCACCCCGCCCCATGCTTGGCGAGCATTTAACCGATTCTGCCTTAAAAATCTTCAAGGACTCTTCGTCCAGTACCTGAGTGCCAGTGAGCAGGTTGCTGCTCAGCAAGTGCTGCTTGATGGCACTGTTAATGACTCCTTCCGTAGACTGATAGGCAGTCATTGGCTGGGTTAAATGTTTCCTCCTTTTTTTTTGTGTGTACAGAACACAGCTATGTGGCAATTTTCCATGTTGTCAGGTAGATACCCAGTATTGTAGCTGTACTGAAACAGCTTGATTAGATGCATAGCTAATTTTGAAGCAGTGTTGGGCTTCTGTCACTGAGGATGGGAATGTTTGTGGAACTGCCGCATCCAGTGAGTTGCTTAATTGCCCACAACCGTTCACAAGTGGATGTTTGATTTGATTTTTTTTTTTGATTTATTATCACAAAAACAGAAGTAGTTGGAAAAGCTCAGCAGGTCTGGCAGCACCTGTGAAGAGATCAAAGTTAACGTTTCGGGTCCAGTGACCCTTCCTCAGAACTTTTGGTTTTTATTTATTGTCGCATGCATCATCTGACAAAATACAATATAAAGTGTTGTATAGTGTCACCACTCTCCAGTGCCATCTTAAAACACAGAAAATAAACTAAAACACAGAGTATGAAGGCAGAAAAATGAAGAAATAAATTGTCCAACATTACAATCTTTAAGTGCTCTGCCATGGACTTGGTGGCCACCTGTGTTGCTGCCATTGAAATGAAGGTTGCCATTATTTGATGCCGCCTCCCCTCGACTTACACTCTCGCCACTGAATCTTTGCTGGACCTTGCCAAAGCAGACACCACCAATGCTGTTGAGGACAGATCCAAACTTGACTTTGCTGCCATAAGTCCATTTTGGGCCCACTTTGCTGCTGTTGATGTCACTGGTCTCGTACTGGGCCAAACTCACCTCCACTGCTGCTTCCATGAATATGTGCTGGAAGCACATGCCACTGGGAATCCAAATTTACGTCTGCATTGGGCAGCCAACATAGTTTTCTATGCATTCTCTCTTTGCAGCGTGTGTTAATGACCCACACGATGTTGTGCTGTACTAAACTTATGTAGATGTGTTTGCTCTGGATCTCGGGTCTCCAGAAGCTCCCATATTCTGCATTTGCAGCATGTCACCTGTCCTGCTGATCAGCTTACGAGCAATTGCAAATGGGTGACTAAGACAATGCTGTGGTTTTAAGAGCTGTGTTTTGTCCTTGTTTCTTACGGAGAGAGGTTGGGGGAAAGGCGACAAGTGGTCTATGAGAGGATAAACAGCTTCTGAGGCCTGGGTTTTTTTTTTCTGTAGAAGTTGGAACAATAGGAACATGCGTGGTGGAAGAGAAAGATTGCGTGCTGTCTCACATTCCCCCTCCCTCCCTGGGGAGCTGCTGCTTGTATTGTCTCACGCGCAGTCCTATCAGCAAAATAATCTCTTTTTGAAGTTGCTTTTTTGCCACGGATGTGTTTATGGGATATATTGGAACAGTCAACTAGTTATTGTTGTATCGATGATTCTATGAAGTTTTCCAATAGAGTTAAGTTATTCTAAGTTCTTTCTCTTTTTGTATTTTAACTGTATTGTTTGAATAAATTGTGTTTTGCGTAATGTCGAGTACTTTGACCAATCAAATTGCATCTGGAACATAGCTCCTGACATTAACCATTAAAATAAGTAAAAGTTAAGGCCTAGGGTACCACCTTCATATATTTTGAGGGGTCTGGTCTGGTCTGGTCCGGTCCATAACAGCACCAAATGCTGGCCTTGCTGCTGCCTCCTACATCCCATGTGTGAATTTTTAAAAAAAACCTTGCCTGTCCATCTAAATACTTTGTTCACCACACTGGGGGAGAAAACACAATGTAAAATATTTACTACATGGCCAGCTGTTAGGTTTTTTTTTTCTGTGCTGCTTGGAAGAAGCTACAACTGTCAATCCACTCATGATGCTTCTGTCATTTCCTGATGCTTATGCTAAAGTGAAACAAGTGTCTGTGATGTTTATAGCTATGGCAGGTCTATTAGACTCGATCTGTTGTCAAGGCATTTTAATATATCTGTTTTCCCTATGATATTAATCTAAATTCTCTTTGCATTGCTTAAAAGTAGGCAATTCTATTGTTCTTGGAGGTAGTTTCTTTTTTGGCTTTTCTCTCTGTCTCTGCTGCCATCTCCTGATTTTCCTTGTCGTTTGCACATTGCAAGTCTTATTACTTGCTGCAAGCTGGAGAGATTTTTCAGCGCTTTTAGCTCTGGTTTTGAGCCATTTTATAACTGGTAAAAAGGCAGACTAGCTATTGGAAGATTTACATTGATGTAAGAGCATTAAAAGGAAAGTAGGGAATAAAGCCCCTCAAGCCTGCTTTTTGTTCTGTATGTTAGTGCCTGATCTTAGCCTCAATTTGAATTTCTTGCCTATTCTGTATAGTTTAAAAATCTGTCTCTGTCTGCACAGCTCTTATGGGCTCACCTATAATGCTCCTGATTGAGGGTCACCATTGTTGTTGTAGAATACAATTACCATGTTCTACAGCGACATCATCACATCTGCCCTGCCAGCTCAACTAAATTCTGCTTCACAATTTTATTTTTGTTTTTCACATAACTATCATCTGTTCATATATTTTAAACTAGATAATGTGTTTGTTAATCAAATTTATTTTTTACTGTAACTTGGGGTAAATTGGAACTTTTGAGCTATTTATTTCTGTTTCATATATCAAGCAGCTTCTCATGCCCAACACCACCTTCAAATTTCCATGCAGTTTGTTCTAATACTCTTAATTTACTTGTCCCAATATTGACTTGCACCAGTTGAAATTTTTAATTTTGACAAATACCCTTGTTGAGAGAATTAGAATACCAACTGATCAATTATCTGCTTTCCTGAGACATGGCTTGATATTCTTGCAAACACTTGCACAGAACTGAGATCGTTCGCTCCCAACATAGCTCTTTATCACATGGGACTCTCTTACCTTTCACTCTTTTTGGTTTTCGGTTGTCCACTAATTTTGTGCAGAAATAACTGCTAGTTGAGCGTTTATTGCAGTGTGCAACTTGTCATTTAACGCTTTACTGTCGATGCTGATGAAACTTGTGAAATGAGGTTTCAGAGAATATTAATAAAACTTCTATTGTATGGTTGTGAGGTGTGCTTTGGATAAGAATGATCCTTTGCTTGATTTTGTTCAAATTTTCCTTACAAAAGGGAGAAATTTTGCAATGGAGGTATTACTTTGTACAGAGAGATGATTCCAGTATGTTTTTACTGCTTGAATTGAACCTGGCTGGCCTGAATTGGATCTCTTCCTCATGGCTTTTGTCTGCAAGTTTTTAAGGTGGAAGACTTAATTAATGGGAGCCAAAACAGAAGTTTGGTAGAAAAGTTCCGCAGGTCTGGCAGCATCTAACTCAGATTTTTCTTCATAATGTTTCGAATCCTGTGATCCTTTCTCGACAATTCTGAGGACCTGAAATGTTAACTGATTTTTTTTTTTCCACAGGCACTGCCAGACCTCCTGAGTTTTTGCAGTAACTTCTGTTTTTGTTCATGATTGACAGCATCCACAGTTCTTTTGGTTTTTAATTAATAGGAGGTCCACGTTGAGTGTTGCAGTCTCCCCGACATCGGAGTACTGTTATTTAACCTGATTCAGGTGCTGCCGTGCAAATGTGGTAAGTATCCACCTCCACGGAGTCATGAGGATTATTCCTGGGATGTCAAGGCCAGTACAGTTCAAGTATCTTCCTGTGGTGCATATTGAATGTCTTAGTATTCACAGGGAGAACCTTAGTCATCTGGTGCTACTTGGCGACAAAATAAAGCTCTCCCATTGACACAGGACCTCAAACAAAAACTCATGCAGTCATTCGAAATCAACTTCACACCCTGCAAATTAGTGAAGCTTTGATTGCTTAGTTGACTGTCAGCACACCAACTGCAACCTGACCCGAGTGGTGAAGCCCCAGTTTTCAACCTTCTGCTGAAAGTCTGGATGATGCTGAACTGCTTGCAGACAGGCCATGTTGATGCAGCCACATGCTCTCTAAGTGAAATAGGAGAGACAGTGCAAATTAACCTGATTTGGATGGTTAGTCATTTCCTGCATTGGGGTCTCCTGCCATAAGCGGTCCATCATTGAATGGATTGTTAATCTCAATATCAAGGTATAACTGTTTCCCCAATCATACAAATAATGAAAAAAAATGCACCTGTTTATGGGCAGGTGAAACAGACCATCATAAAAATCATTCTAAAGCATGTCTACTTTTTTCCAAAAATTTCAAACATCTGTAAAATTGGATTTCATTCCTCGTATTTTGGCATTGACCATCTCCCTGTATAGTATGTCCAAACCAACAAAACTACCTCTGCCTGATTTTTAACATTGAGTGTAGTCAATCTGTTTGTCCTTGTGTTTTAAAGATGGGTCACTGGACCCAAAACTTTAAGTCTGCTTTCTGTCCACAGATGCTGCCAGACCTGCTAGGGGTTTCCCTTCTGTTTTTGTCCTTGAAAGGACTGATCCATCGGTGACTTTGTATAAAAAGTTATGACTACAGTGTAGACAAATAGAAAGATTACTCACAGCTAAAAATACCACTTTGGTTGAGTCTTCAACAGTCCAAATTTTGAAGCAGAAAAAAAGCCCTCATTCAGATAAGTCTATTTACATTGTCGATGATATCTTCATTATCTGTGGGCCCTCTCTAGACTGAAGAACTCAATGCAGAATCAGAATGGGTAGACCCTATTGTCAATGGTACCTGGGGTAATGTCTGCAGTTACACCACTTTTGACCTTCCTTTGGACATACTGCATGTTGAGAGCTTTGGAGTGGATGGTCCTCAATATGCTGAAACAAATTTTCAGGCTTTCCTCCCGGTGAATGTCAGCTGGCTGCTGTGTTTTCCCAAGGTCAAAAGTCAGACAATACCATATCATTGTCCAACAGGTTTATTTGAAATCACAAGCTTTTGGAGCATTGCCCCTTTGTTAGGTGAAGTGAGACAGAAGTACAGAGGCACAGAATTTATATTTGGTTTGTCTCCTATTTTTTAAAAAAAAAATTTTGTAATTATCTCTCAATCTTAATTGGACTATAGGTCATCGCTTCACTTGTTATCCAACTGTTGACACTTTACTCACACTGTTTGACACTCTCTTGATCACCTGCACAGACCTAATTAATTGACCTGTTGACACTCCACTCTGTGTGATCCTTGATCTCTTTGCCTATAAATTCTGTCTTGTGTACTTCTCTCACACTTCACCTGGCAAAGATGCAATGCTCTGAAAGCTTGTGATTTCAAATAAATCTGATGGACTATAACCTGATGTCGTCTGACTTCTGAGATTGTCCACCCCAGTCCAACACTAGCACCTCCACGTCGTGTTTTTCCAAGAGAAGTGATGTGGAAATCAGAAGTTTAAGGCTGCTTTCTTCTAGAATCGCTAAAACATTGTTAATCAACTCCTCAGTATGACCAAAGCTAAATGGTGACTTCTTGTTATTGCCAACACCTTGTTACCTTATTTGACACTACACCGCAGTTTGATTTCTTTCCCCATTTGGCATAGATGAATGGAAATCACTCCATGTCCAGATCTTCAAGGTGTCAGTTAAAGTCTTGGGAAACCGCAAGTGCAGACACCAGAACTGAGTTTTTGAGAATGATGAAAACATGTCCCACCTTCTCGAATGGAAACAGCTCAAACATGCATGTTTATTTTTATTCACTTGGGACCCCAAGTATTACTGGCTGGCCCAGCATTTGTTGCCCATCCTTTAGTTTCCCTTTGAGAAGATGGTAGTGAGTAGCTGCCTTGAACTGCTGCAGACCATATGCTGTATTTACAACCACAATAATTTTTGGCAGTCACCCACCAAACATCAAGCCTATAAAGATGATGGGTTTAAGCTCCATCTTGAGAAATGCAGAATGGCAGGTAAAATGCAAAAGCGGTTGAGTTGCAATATTTACCTGAGAGACATGTTTTTACGGTGTGTGAAGACTGTATATGTAGCCTGTCCACCACGAACTTCGCTCCTGCATTAATAACGTATGTAAATTAACTAATCATTACCAAGGCAGGAGCTTGGGCATGTTAAGCTTTTGAATGTCCCAACAGTTTTCAGACATTTAAACCAAAGCAGTTCTGGATTTTGGGAATCATAAAAGGCACAGAAGCTTCCCATGAAGGTAGCCTCTAATCCACTGTCCGGAGAAACTTAGTCAGTATTGCTCTATGTAGAATGTCATGTCAACTGTGGATGGAATATCTGTGCTAAGTAATCGAGTTCTGTAGGTGATACCAAGTTAGGTAACAGTATCAGAAAGGCATCTCTGAAATTATGGAATGAGTTGGACACATCTCTTTGAGCAGAACAGCACAAGTAAGATAAAGTATGAATAAGTGGCACGTCCTGTGCAATTGGTGATTTAGGTGAAAGTCAAGCTGGGAAATTCATGAGTCTTCCGACCCAGTCAGTCCCCAAGTAATGCAAAACAGATGAATAGGAAAAGCTGATCCCTAGCATTGAAGGTCAAATTTTTCAGGAGAGCTAGAAATTTTCAGGCTTTTGAGTTTGAATTAAGTTAAGAGATGATGTATCTCGCTACTATGGAAGGAGGATTATTGTTTTTGTAGATGAGTTGAATAAGTTGGAAGCCTTCCCCATCCTTGTTTGTGTTGTGATTTTAAACAATAAATGTAGTTACAAGTTATGCTCAAAGTAGTTCGGTGTAAGATTTTCCTGTATCATACCAACATATCACTTTTGTAATGATAGTCATAAAGATTATGAATTGAGAACTGTGCAAGATAACTAGCTGAATTGAAGAACTTTCCCTATCCAATTTGATTTTCGCTTAAGAAATGGAAGCAGAACAGGCCATATGGACCCATGAAAAATGTGGCTGATTATCTGTCTGAACTCATTTGTCACCATCTCCCTTAATCCCTTAGTGTGAAAAACCTGTCATGATATAGAAGTGCTGGTGTTGGACTGGGGTGGACAAAGTCAAACATCACACAACGCCAGGGTATAATCCAACAAGTTTATTTGAAATCAAAGCTTTCGGAGTGCTGCTGCTTTGTCAGGTGACCCAACGAAGGAGTAGCCCTCAAGCTTGTGATTTCAAATAAACCTGTTGGACTATAACCTCATGTCATGTGACTAAAAACCTGTCACTCGCAGCCTTGACTGTTGATCAACCGAGTATCTCTACCCCTCCAGAGCTATCCCTCTGTGATAGAAAATTTTTAACATTCTGAATCATGAGTCAAAAAATCTCTCATTAGTAAAGCAAACTGAGCCTTTTTTGTGATCATTCAGTAGAATGAGGTGATCTTATTGAAAATATATATAATACTTCGGGTTTGACGCGGTCTATCAGCAGTTTGTTGTAGCTGATGTAGTGCAGGCCATGCTGTGTGGCCCGTGAGGCCATTGTTCAAAATATAGACAAGCATGACTGGCCACTCCAATCAGAATATTTCCATCCCTGTGATTGTTGCTGAGTGTCAGGCAATCATTGAACTTCTTTCTCAGTCACCTTTTGCTCTTTCCCGAAGACCTTTCACTTTGGCCAATCAGGTTAATGAAAAGCTGCTCAATTGGGGCTGCTGCAAGGTGACCATTCAGTCAGGACACTGGGGATTCCAAGATTACACTCCTTTTTCACAACCTCAAGTGCTGCTTCTCAATGGTAATCAACAATTTGCTGGAATGACTGGATGATTGGGGAAGGGGAAACAGGTGGCTGTGCGGTCATTTGATGAGGTTGTCCACTAGGTTGCACTCTGCACTCTCCCTCTCCCTCTCTTGCTTTTTCACTCTCTCCCCTCTATCTGTCACGCTGTCTTCCAACCCCCCCTCCCCTGTCTTGTGTGCTTTATCTCTCTTCTCTCTTCTTTCCCCCCACTGGCTTCCCTGGTTTTTCTCCCCCCCTTCCCCCCCCCCCCCCCCCCGCCATGCACTGTTTCTCACATGCACTCTCTCACCACCTCTCTTCTGTCTGTACTTACTTTCTCTTTTTTTTTTCTTTCACTCTCTTGCATGTGCTCCCCATCAGTCATTTCTTCTGCCCCCTCCCTCCCCCTTAACTGAAGAGGTCAAAAAATGATAATTATTGGCAGGTTCTCCTGTATGGCACTTTTTAAATGAATAATTAACAAGAATCACTAATCAAATGTTGTGGCATATCTCATCTTTCTAAAATTTGCTCACCAGCCCCACAAATGAGAGAAGTGATTTCTCCACCTGAAGAAGTCAAACAAGCCCATTCTAGAAGTGGTCATAACATAGTATTAAAGGGATATTAACAAATATCTATGTGTAGTAATGCTTGGAGTGTAGGGGAAGAGGGCAACATGGGCAGCTACTGGATGTGGTACACATCAGTTTGCCAAAATTTGGGGATGACATCTGGAACCAGTGGAATGAGTCTGTCAATATGACTGGTTTTGAAGGATGTTTTCAGGCTGTATTTTTCAAATATAGTAGCACAGTTGTTTGAGGGATAGGTTTGGAAAGAGCCCTAGAATTGGAGATTGAAGAGGTGATATCTGGATTAATCAATATTATTGAAAGAGAATCCTGAAGTGAGCAGTGAGTAATTCCAAGTTTGTGCACTGGTTCCAAGACCATTGCAGAATATCTTCTGGTCTTACTTTCTACCAACTTCATTGAATTATTGTGTCTCCACTCTTAAAAGTCCTATCTGGATCTGGGTGTCTCAACGTGCTGTGGTATTGAGGGTCAGGTATGGTGCAATGGATGCTGAAGCATTGGAGTGGTTGTATTGAAATGGAAAGAGGAGAGAATCTGGCTGAGATGCTCCACACTGCTCTGGCTTACCCACATCACGATCACGAGCTGTCTTTTTAATTCCTTGCCTGAAGATGGTGTAAAGTAGTTGAATACTGTAGTACGAATACTCTGTACTTATCAACCAGCTATTCTTAATTGAGCATGTTTACAGTCAGTTAAGTTGTAATGTAATTCACTTCTGAAAATACAGTAGATACAAAAACTAGCTAAATAATGAGTAATTTAGTTTTGACAAACTGTAAAAACCCTCCATTTTAAAAAATGTAGTTTCCTACTTTTCTAAAAATTTCTGTCATGTCTATTATTACTAGTACTACTTATTCCACGTTTCCTGAAATAACCACTGAATAACTTCATTCAAAAACACGCAATACTGAATATTGGTAAAATTTGACTATACTGAAGAAACAAAGCTCCCTATAATGGATAAATGATTACAATATGTCCTGAAATAGATGTTCTTTTAAAAACAAAAACACCGAATAAAGAATGAAAGCGTTTCAAAATGATTTGAAAGAGAATCATTTTACATGTACCTGTAATGCTAACTAGAGCTACTGAGGTGTCCTAGGCACTGTGTGCACTCCATATACTCGGACTGTAACGCTTGTCCCCAGCTAACAAAATCACATGGGCAAAGCCCAAACCAGTTTGTGACAGAGCTGGAAACCTTCATAAAGAAATGTAACAAAGGCACTAAAAGATATAAAGGACAAAATTTGTGCCTAAAGGCAGTAATGCTACTGTGAAGTATGCAATTTTGTATTGTTAATTTAGGATGCACATTCTAATTTGAGGGAAGACACGGCAGAAGGCAACTTTTCAAATATCCTTTTATTTGATTGGTGAACCAAGATTTGATCCCACCCCCATCCATCATTGAAGATTAGCTATTTTCAGAAGTTCTTGACAGCAGAACAGATTTCCATTCTAATAAGGTGCCATCATGGAAAGGGCACAGTTGGAAAAGTGCTGATAAGTTTTGAAAGTTGCCTATAGGCTTGATCCCTGAAGGTGAACAAAATTGTTACCACGATTGGACCAGCAACACACATACTGTGATTACAAAGCCATGTCTGGGACTAGGAATTCCACAGCAAGTAACCACCTAGTGAATATTAAAAGTTGTCCTTCATCTACAAGTTAAAAATCAGAAGTACGATGGAATGCTCCCCTTGCCTGGATTGGTGTCACTCCAAAACTGCACTAAGCTTAATACATCCAGGACAACGTTTTACACGTGATCTACCACCTTAAACGTTCATTTCTCCAATATCAGTGCACGATTGCAGCAACTCAGCAAGGCCTCTTGAGCAACATCTTTCAGCCCTGTCACACCAGCCACCTAGAAAGGACATTTGGAACACAACCACCTCCCGCAAGTACCCCTTCGAGTCTCTCTCAGTCCCACTATTTCACTGTTTTCTTCTTCTGTTGCTGGGCCAAAACATTGGAAGTCTCTTCTTAATAGCACTAAGGGTCTGTATTCAGAGTGCAGAGATTCTAGAATGTGGCTTATTAACTTCTAAAGGACGTGGGCAATAAATACTGGTTTTGCTGATGATACTTGATTCTATGAATTTTTTTAAGGAAAAAAAAATCCAACTTCACTCTTTTGCGAGGGGCTGTGTGTGTAACATGCCCTAACCAGGCAAAGGTATGTCAGTAAAAATAGTAATTTTACGTGAGACAAGTTGACACAAAACAAAACATCCACAAGAACACAGCATCAGTCAGCACTTGGATAAATAATGAAAACATGTGCAAAACATAATACCATAGTCCGTTCCTAGACTAGTAATATAAAATTCTAGATTAGTAATTAGAGACACGTTCAAATTTCTCCCAGTAACTGGGGAACTTCTAATTAACAAATTTAAAATAAAAAGCTAGTATCATGATGCTTACAGGTTATTGTACAAATCTCACAGGAAGGGTCACTCAATCCAGAACTGATTTCTCCCTACAGCTGGTGCCAGACTTGAGCTTTTCCAGCAATTTCTGTTTTTGTTTCTGATTGTGGCATCAGCAGTTCATTCAGTTTTTATTGTGCAAAGCTCATCTGGGTCTAATGTTCCGTTCAGGAGGAAATTTTGCCTGCCCTGTTTGATTCCAGTTTGAGAACATTGCTGTTGATTCTTTAACAGACTTCTGAAATTGTCAAGCAAGCAATTCAGTTTTATTTTAAAAGGTGGCTTCCTACCTTGAGGCCAATATCATCTGGTTTTACCAGTGATGCCCCACGTGCTGTAGAAAAGTAATAAAGAGAAATTGGGGTAATTTGTAGACAATAAGAAGGTACCAATAGATAGGAAACTACCTAATGTGCTCCTTTTAGTTTTTTTAAAGTCATACTGATATTACAGACCTATTTGTCATTCCATTGAAAACCTGTTTGTACAATAAAAACTTAATTTACACCCTATGTATTTAGAAATTGTAGTAACTGCCTAACCAATTTTTACCACTTTAGGAATGTTGCATTCCAGCTGCCTTGTGATCATCCCTAAAACATGTTGTGCCTTACGATACAAAATGGTTTTGAGAGTTCCATTTGAAAATGAGTAACACTCTTGATTTGGGGCTCCAGAAATCTGGGAATGGATAAATTAGTTGAAGGATAGGAAGTGCTGAGTACTTGCAGTGGTGAAATGGTGCAGAACATGGTTGGGCCACTACTTTAAAACAAAGCTTTAATCACTTTGGACAGTGTCTGGTAGGACTATTTTTAATCAAGCCGTTCAGATGTGTTTTTGCCACATCTCTGGAGCAGGTGGGTCTTGAACCTGTGCCTTCTGGCCCAGTGGTAGTGCACAGGTTGATTTAAGAATAGTGCCACCAAGTGTTGTTTATCCTGATCTTAAAGTTTTTGTTTCGTATAAAGTAGAAAAACTGTGGTCCGAGCATACTGTTATTCAAGACCTGGCCACTACTACTTCTAATTTGCATTATGACCTAGATTCAGAAATTTTGACGACAGTTTTGCACATTCCACCAGATAGGCTGGATTGGGATGCATCTGAAACTCAAATCTCAGGAGGCAGTTGCAAGAAATTCTTCAGAATGAGTAATCGAGGTTTTGATGAAAGCAAAAACCCCAGAATCAACTAACTGGATGCTACAGTGTGTGGTGGTGTGGAGTGAGTCATCAGAATCTCTTGCTGAATTTAGCAAAATGCGCTGAGTGGCTTTCTCATTTGCAATTATTTTGTGATCATGGCAGGGATTGAAAAGGTGCAAATTATTTTTCTTAAAGGCCATACCTCAATGTATTTTGAGAATTTAAATATCAACTTATAGGAAAAGGCAACCAATCTCAATTTTGATACTCTTAAGTAGGCTGAATAACTTATTTACTTAAATTTGAATGAATGAAACTTGCATCAACTGAATTAACAAACCAGAGACTTCAGCAGTAATATTAGTACAAAATTTGAAAACATCTAATAATCCAGATCTATAACCTTCAGGAAATTTTTGCTTCCTTTGACTATAGTCTTGACATCCCCCTACTCCCTGCTTTGGCAGGCCCTCACAGGCATGGGTGAATTGCTGTCAGTCCAATTCAATGGGTTCTGAGATGGCTGGTAAGCTCAATGTGTGATCTGCAGACTGTGCCATGTGGGTTAGTTGGTATTTGAAATGTATAGCAGAAGAGCTATTTGAAGTTTTGTGTTTTTTTTTGATGCCTTGACTTTGTATTCTCCCAACCAAGTCCTGTGTGTTTGGTGCCTTCCTGAATAAACCATCTCTGTATTGGTCAGCCGCAAGCCAGGGATTCCAGCGAGTTGCTGGTGATGTTTGATCCCTTTAGGAATTCTGAGGATATTGCCAGTGTGTTTCCACCGACCTCCGAGAATCTCCTGAGTTCTAAGTAGGACAGTTCCGTTGATTCTTTCACTGCAACAAAGGGGCTGTATCTTCAACTAAATAAGTCTCCAAAGTTTTGTAGAATTTATTCCTTCTACTCTCCATTTCAATTACTTAAAAGCCACCTTTTGACCAAGCTTTTAGTCAGCCCTGCTGATACAAAGGCCTTTGACTTTGCATTGTTATTATTTATATCAGATTCTGCTTCCATAAAGTGCTGAGGGGTGTTTTTCTACTTTATATTAATAGCAGAGCATCTGGAATCATGGAATTAGCTAAACTGAATTAATGTTGGTTATTCACCGAAGGCATGTGAATCGAGTCTGTTAAAACTCACTTAATTTGTATTATTGTGGAATGAATAATAGCATTTATTCCTGGCATCAGTTTTATCTTCAGTCAAGTTCTGTTAACTAACTAAAGAGAATAAAAGAATGCTGATACTAAAACAGACAAAATACTGGAAACACTGATCAGGCAGCATCTATGGAACGAATAAGGCAAGCTAATTTTTTTTTTGATCGGCCTGTTATGTTTTATTTTTCTAAATAAAAGCTTGCCTGGCAGATTCATTCCATACACTCCGTCTACTTTCCAGCAATCTTGCATTCTTAAATGAATTTTTTTCTTCCCTGTTCCATGGCTTTTTTTCTTTGCATCTTGCTTGGCACCAGTGCAGAAATGAGGAAGAACAATAACGTCGGTAGTCTAGCAATTCTCAAAATACTTTTACTACTAGGAGAAGATTAATGTCAGCAATTTGAAGTTAGATTTGAATCTTAACAGTTTAACAAATTATTTCAGTGTGGACAGTTCCTCTCCAGAGATCTGTAGTATGACCGTATAAGAAAACACTGGATGCCTCTGAATTGTATTTATCTTCCAGGACCTTTTTGTATTTCAACCGTATTACTGTTAACCAGTCAGTTACGTAATCCTAAACATGATGTCTGTTAGTTCAAAAGCAATTGATGTGAAGCCTCCACACCAGCTCAGGTATCAAAGTGAAAGCAGATTGTAAATGTGAATTAATAAAAGGCTGTAACCAGTTCTTGCCTTTTAATGCTGGGCCATGAGCTGTAGTTGAAGTTTCTTGTGCAGTTTTTGATGAAAGGCATTTGGCAACATGCCCAGATTTACATGGAGTTTGCAGAAGGTTGGTGTGGGCTACGGTACTGTCACTGCATAAAGCTAAAGCGACCATGTTCTGTTACTGAGATAATCTGCAGCTGAATATTGTTGAAATTCCTCTTAGCAGCTTAAGTACTGTAAGTGAATCAAAGTAGATCCCTCCAAATGAGGGATTAACTGCTGCGAGTCAATTTGAAATGTTATTCGAGTACTTCTGGCAAAAGCGAATGGAGCAAAGCTTGGAGTGAACTGTGCCAGAGCGCTGAGGTTTGTACTGATAATAAACCTCTCTCTCTCTGACAAAGCTGCAAACTACTAGCAGTCTCGGATCAAGTAAACGGATGCAGTCATTCAAGTGAAACTCTAATAAGTGAGATTTTAGATGTTTGATCCCTTTTTAAGAGCCCTTTTAAGGCAGTGGTAACAGTGGTTTCATGACACAGGAAATATTATGAACACACAGGAAGGTTTGCTTACTAGCTGTTCACTTCCCTTCTATAATGTGAGCTGTCCAGTTATTGGGTTTTTTTTTTTGTTTCTTTGATCATTGCAAGGCAATGTGAATGTGTAAATTTGAACAAAGACAACATACCGTGAGCTATAAATTTTAAATTGCCGTGTTTAATCTTCGTGTTGTTTCAATGCGAGTTGCTGAAACAATAATGGCCTTTACAAAATCAAGGAGTGTAAGATGAGACTTTTTGACCACATATATGCTTTTTACTTGTGCTCCTGTTCAGATTGCAGTTATGTAGTTGTCTGTTTTGTGCTTTTAATTAGTGCTACCTTTCTAATTATAAATGTAATTTATTGAAATAAAGCCTTTATGGGAAATTTGGAGGGCCTTGCCCTTTTGCTGCAACACTTGTCATTCAGAACTGTGCAGTAATGGATTGTACTGAGCAAGTAACGTCTCAGTTAATAGCACTCTTGCCTGAGTGAAAAGTTTGTATTCCAGTCTGACTCCAAGAGTTCATATTGTACAAAATGACAGTAATGGTGTGCTGTGTTGTCAGCGATACTGTCTTTCAACTGAGATGTATTAATCTTTTTATCTGCATTTTCTAGTGCTGTGGATAGACATTGCACCTGGGGCTGTTGCAGAGAACAGGGAGCTCTACTGTTAACTTGCCCAATGTTAATTTCTCGGGCACCATCACTTATCTCAACACTTTGTGCGATTTGTAGGATCTTGTGTATATTTGTGCTCTAGATTGAGTGTATGCAAACATGCCATATAGATAGAATTATAAAACCAGGTTTTTACTGTGCTAATAGTTAACTAGAGATGCATGTTGTATTTAAGAATGTTAAGTTAATCAGTTCGTCAAGTAGGTGGATTCCTTTCAAGATGTGTTTTGTTGTCCAGTTTCATCTGCATATTGAAGCCAACGTTTTCCTTAACATTTAGAATGTTTGGAAGCCAGACTTGTATCATTGGGAATATTAATTACTAAAAATGAAGATCATTCGATATAATTTTAAGTTTTGGTGCTATTGAGTTAGTTTTTTTTTTCTCTTGAAGCATTTGAATGGCTGGGAGTCCACCCTCTCCAGCAAGAGGAAAACAAAATAAATCAATTGGAAGTCCTTGGCAGATTGGTGGGTCAGAACCTCCCAGTCGTGCAAGATTTCTTATGCCTGCTACTGTGCTTTTTGTGGTGCTTCCACAATCTTGTCCAAAGGTGCTCGAGTATCTCATTTTAAGGAGGTCTGTTACTGGCCCACCCTGGCATTTTATTGCCAGTGCCTAATTGTCTTGGGTTTAAGACAGTAGAAGTAGGTATTTAACTCGTCATGCTTTGTCCTCTTCCCCAGAAGCTAATTTGAAAGTATGACAACAGATTGCACGCATTAGATAATGTTCTCTAGACTGTAGAATATTCAAATTAGGAGCAGGAACAGGCCACTAAACCCTTTAAACCTTCACTGTTGAGTAAAATCATTCCCAGTCTAGTTACTTCATATTCCCGTCTGCCATGGAACCTTTTCACCCCTTTAGCAAGAATCTACCTACTGTTTAAAAAATAATCAAAGACTGACAGCAAGGTTTCTGGTACCAAGACTGGCTCCAATGTAATGAGGAATAACCCAGGTTCCAAGTGATTGATTGATTGTGATAGTGGACTCTCTAATCAGAGGCACAGACAGACAATTCTGGAGCTGACAGCAAGACATCGGAATGGTGTGTTGCCTCCCTGGAGCCAGGATCAAAGATATCGGAGGGTGTGGAATATTCTCCAAAGGGGAGAGGGACCAGGATGAGGCTGTTGTACACATTGGAACTACTGACATAGGAAGAGAAAAGGACAAGTTTCTGGCGAGAGAATATAGGAAATTAGGCAGGAATTTAAAATGTAGGTCCGAGAGGGTAGTAATATCTGGATTAATCCCAGTGCCACGAGCCAGCGAGGAAAGGAATAGGAAGATCGAGCAGATCAATGAGTGGCTGAGGAGCTGGTGCAGGGCTGAAGAATTCAAATTCTTTGGATCACTGGAACATCCTCCTTGGGTCAAAGTGATCTGAATAAGAAGGATGGATTGCATCTGAACTGGAAGGGGCCTAATGTACTGGCATGGTGATTTGCTAGAGCTACTCTGGATTGAAACTAGTTGGGGGAGTGGGGAGTCCTAGGGAGATGGAGAGGAAAGAGATCAGACTGAGACTGGTACAGTTGGGAAAAGGAGCCAGTATAACAGACAGGGCAGGCAGGAACAAAGTAGAGAATGACATAGGGCGTGTAAATTAAAATGCATTTATTTCCATGCGAGAGGCCTAACAGGTAAGGCAGATGAACTCGGAGCATGGTTAGAGACGTGGGATTGGGATATCATAGCAATCAGAGATGTGCTTCTGGGATGGACAGGACTGGCAGCTTAATGTTCCAGGGTATAGATGCTTTAGGAAGGATCTAAAGGGGGGGGACAAGAGAGGAGGTGGAGTGGCGCTTTTGATCAGGGATGACGTTATGGCTGTATTTGGGAGAGGATATTCCTGGGAATATATCCAGGGAAGTTATTTGGGTGGAACTGAGAAATAATAAAAAAAGGGATGATCACCTTATTGTAATTGTACTACAGACCTCCAGACTGCGATTGAGAAACAAATTTGTGAGGAGGTCTGTTATCTGTAAGAATAATAGGGTGGTTATGGTAGGGGATTTTAACTTTCCAAACATAGACTGGGACCGCCGTTGTATTAAGGGATTGCGTTGAGAGGAGTTCAAGTGTAGAAGAAAATTTTCTGAATCAGTATACGGATGTACCTACAAGAGAGCAAAACTTGACCTACACTTGGGAATAAGGCAGGAGTGATTGAGGTGTTGGTGGGGGAGCACTTTGAGGCTAATGACCATAATTCTATTTGTTTTAAAATAGTGATGGAAAAGGACAGACATGATCTAAAAGTTCAAGTTCTAAATTGGTGGAAGACCAATTTTGATGGTATGAGGCAAGAACTTTTAAAGGTTGCTTTTGGGGGCAGATATTCACAAGTAAAAGGATGGCCTGAAAATGGGAAGCCTTCAAAAATAACCACTGTCCAAAGATGGTAGGGTGTTAGGGTGAAGGGCAAGGCTGGTAGGTGTGGTGAATGCTGGCTGACAAGAGAAATTCAGAACTTGGTCAAGAAAGAAAGAAGCACGTGTCAGTTGTTATATACAGCAGAAATTGAGTGATTCCCTAGACGAGTACAAAGGCGGTAGGAGTACACTTAAGAGGGAAATTAGGAGGGCAAAAAGGGGATGAGAGATAGCTTTGGCAAATAGGGCTATGGAGAATCCAGACGGATTCCACAAATACAATTAAGGACAAAAGGGTAACTAGGGAGTGAAAGACCCTCTTACAGATCAGCAAGGTTACCTATGTGTGGAACCGCAGGAGATGGGGGAGATACCGAGCAAGTATTTTGCATCTGTGTTTGCTGTGGAGAATGATATGGAAGATAAAGAATGTGGGGAACAAATAGCAACATCTTGTGAAATGTCTATGTTACAAAGGAGATGGTGCTGGATGTCTAAAAGTGCATAAATCCCAGGGACCTAATCAGGTGTACCCTAGGACTATGCAGAAAGCTAGTGAAGTGATTGCTGGGCCCCTGGTTGGGATACTTAGATCATCAATAGCTGCAGGCAAAGTGCCGGAAGGTTGGCTAACATTGTGCCACTATTTAAGAAAGGCGGTAAGGAAAAGCCAGGGAACTATAGACTGGTGAACCTGACATCATTCGTGGGCAGTTTATTGGAGGGAATCCTGAGGGACAGGATTTACCTGTATTTGGAAAGGCAAAGATTGATTAGGGACAGTCAGTGTGGCTTTGTGCATGGGAAGTTGTCTCATGAGCTTGATTGAGTTTTTTTTTTTTTTTTGAAGAAGTAATGAGGAGGATTGATGAGGGCAGAGTGGTGGATGTGATCTGTATGAAATTCAGTTAGGTGTTCGATAAGGTTCCTCATGGTAGACTGGTTAGCAGCAAGGTTAGATCACATAAAATACAAGGAGAGCTAGATATTTGGATACAGAACTAGCTCGAAGGCAAAAGACAGGCTTGGTGGTGGAGGGTTGCTTTTCATACTGGAGGCCTGTATGACCAGTGGTGTGCCATAAAGGATTGATGCTGGGTCGACTGCTCGTTCTCATTTATATAAGTGATTTGGGTTTGAATGTAGGAGGAATGGTTAACAAGTTTGCAGATGACACCAAAATTGAGGTGTAGTAGACACTGAAGGTTACCTCTGAGTACAATGGGATCTTGAACAGATGGGCCAGTGGGCAGAGGAGTGGCAAATGGAGTTTAATTTAGATAAATGTAGGTAATGCATTTTGGAAAGGCAAATCAAGGCAGGACTTGTGCATTTAATGGTAAGGTCTTGGGGAATTTTGCTGAAAAAGAAGCCTTGGAGTACAGGTTCATAGTTCCTGGAAAGTGGAGTCGCAGGTAGGTAGGATAGTGAAGAAGGCATGTGGTAAATGATTTGCCTTTATAGGTCAGTGCATTGACCATAGGAGTTGGGAGGTCATGTTGTGGCTGTATACGACATCGATTAGGCCACTATAGGCATACTGCACGCAATTCTGGTCTCCCTGCTATAGGAAGCATGTTGTGAAACCTGAAAGAGCTCAGTAAAGATTTACGAGGATGTTGCCAGGATTTGGAGGGTTTGAGCTGTAGGGGGAGGCTGAATTGGCTGGGGCTATTTTTCCTGGTGCATCGAAGGCTGAGGAATGACCTTATGGAAGTTTATAAAATAGTCAGATGAATGGATAGGGTAAATAGACAAAAAATGGGATGGGGGAGTCCAAGACTAGACACGGTGGCTCAGTGGTTAGCACTGCTGCCCCACAGCACTGGGGACCCAGGTTTGATTCCACCCATGGCCAACTGTCTGTGAGGAGTTTGCACATTCTCTCTGTGTCTGCGTGTGTTTCCTCCGGGTGCTCCAGTTTCCACCCATCGTCCAAAGATGTGCAGGTTAGATGGATTGGCCATGCTAAATTGCCCGTAGTGTTCAGGGATATGTGGATTATAGGGTGGGATGCTCTGAGGGTCGGTGTGGACTTGTTGGGGCCAAAGGGCCTGCTTTCACACGAGGGATTCTGTGATTCTGCTCTATGATTCTAGAGGGCATAGATTTAAGGTGAGAGGGGAAAGAGTTAAAAGGGTCCTAAGGGGCAACCTTTTCACGCAGAGGGTGGTGCATGTGTGGAATGAACTGCCAGAGGACGTGGTGGAAGCTGGTATGATTACAATATTTAAAAGGCATGTGGATGAGTATATGACTAAGAAGTGTTGATAGGGATATGGGCCAAATGTGACTAGATTTATTTAGGTTATCTGGTTGGAATGGACGTGTTGGACTGAAGGTTTTCTTTCTGTGCTGGACGCCTCTATGACTCTGCTTGCACAGCTGTTTGCCAAAAGAGAAACTCCTGTTTTTGCGGTGGGAGGGGTTGGGGGTGGGTGAGAATCTCCATCTGTCTTAAATGAGCTTTATCCTTTGTTTTTAAACAGGGTAGACTAGTTTTTGATTCTTCTAGAAGAATCCTTTCCTTTCTGCATCCAACTAGTCAAAACCTGTCAGGGTCTTGTTTTAATTACTCTAAGCTCTTTGAAGATGCAAACCTAACCTGTCTAACTGTTCTTCATAAGAGTGCCTGTCAATAAAAATGTAGAAACTAGGAGCAGGACTAGAACATTCAGCCTGTTGAGACCCTGCACTGTCACTCAACATGATAATGGCTGATCTTCTATTTCAACACAGATCCTCACTCTTCCCTCACCTTTTGGCCTCTAAACATGTTCAGTGATTTTGCTCTCCACACCCTTCTGGGGTAGAGAATTACACAGGCTCACCACTACTGTAGGAGGGAGGTCTTGTCAGCCTGAGCCCCAACAATCTCCTTAATATTACTTCCCAGGTGGTTGTTCTTTTCCTTGCATTTCCTGTTTTGTGGCTGTTTCTGGATGTTGCCTCCATTCTCAGTATTGAAGACTGAGACAAAATATCCATTGTCATCTGTCATCTTTTTATTCTCCATTATTAATACATAAGATTCACTTTCAATAGGACTAACACTCAGAACATTTTTGTTTTTGTTTAAAAATAGCGATGAAAGTTTGTTTTATATTTCAAGCTAGCTTTATTTCATTCTCTAATTTTTGTCTCGATCATTTTTATTAGTTACTCCACTGCTTTTATGTTGTCTAGTTGTCTAGTCGTCTGATGTGGTGCCATCTTTGCATAGTTATCTATTTTTACTTTTTCTGATTTAACAGTGGGTGGTAGGTCATCCCTTAGAATTTTTCATTCTCGTTAGATAGTATCTATTCTATATATTCTGAAACATCCCCTTAAATGTCTATCGCTACATCTTTACTAACAATATCATAATTTAACTTGCCTGTTGTCCCCAGCTAGCTCTGCATTCATCCCTTCCTAATTGCCCTTACTTAGGTGTAAAATAGCCTGGGGTATTCATCTCTCCCCGAAAAGGAGTATATAATTCAGTCATTTTAACATTGCTGTTACGAAGGGGTACCTCTAGAGGTCATGAATTAATCCTATCTCGTCCAGTATAGCCTGCTGTCCACAGCATGCTGTTCTACAAAATGATCCTGAAAATATTTAATGAATTCCTCTTCTAAGCTCCCTTTGCTCATTGACTTATTCCAGTGCATACGTAGATTTAAAAATGCCATGATTATCGCAATAAAAATTGTCACAATGAGAACTGCAGGCGCTGTAAATCATCAGGAAAAAAAAGGTTGCTGGAAAGCTCAGCAGGTCTAGCAGCATCTGTGAAGAAAAAACTGAGTTAATGTTTGAGTTCTGTGACCCTTCCTCAGAACTGAAGGAAGGGTCACTGGACCTGAAACATTAACTGTGATTTTTTTTTTTTTTTTTTTTCTTCACAGATGGTGCCGGACATGATGGTCGCAATGCCTTTCTGAAAAGTCCCCCACATTTCTTTGAGTATTTACTGTCATGTGTTTATTCTTTGGGAGTCTGTGTATCATACTGACTTCCTGATTGATGACTACTTTTCCAACAGGTAATTAAGAAAGTGAATAGAAGTTATCGTTTATTCAGAGATGAAAAGAATCCAAAAGTAGAGAAGTCATGCATATGCTTGTAAGCATTAGTGCTATCTGAGTTAGTGTACAGTATTGGTCACCTTGTTCAAGGAAGGACTGGAAGCTGTTCACAGAAAGCTTACTTTATTTATACCTGAAATGGGCAGATTGTCTTATGAAGAAAAGTTGAACAGGCTTGGCTTGTATTCGCTTTGGAAGAGTCAAAGTCAACTTGATTTAAACATTAAAAAATCCGGAGGTCTTGACAGGGTAGGTGCGGCAACAATGTTTCCTTGTGGAGGAATCTAGAGTTAGGACTCACCTTTTGCAGGTAAAGGATTACCAATTTAAGACAGATGAGAATATTTTGAGGATCGTGAGGTCTTTGAAACTGTACTGTACTCCACAAAAGTTGATGGAAGTGAAATTTTTGCATGTTTTTTAAGGCACTGGTGGATAGTTTCTTCACGAGCAAGGGGGTGTAAGGTTCTTCAGGAGGAGAGCATGTGGAACAATCAAATCAACCTTGATCTTCTAGATATTAAGGAGTCTTGAGGGATTGTAAGGCCTACTTCCCTTAATTGATAGGTCTGTTCTTCTACATTCTTATTTCTTGAACTTGGGTCATCCCTGTTTAATATGCTCTACCATCATTAATTAACAGAGACACCCCTCCAACTTTTCCTATCCTTCCTAAATGTCATACCCTTCAATGTTCAGGTCCCGATCAGTCATAATGCAGCCATGTTTCTGTAATGGCTATATTAAATATTAACAACAAACTTAGCCATTTCATAAGGCAGTTAAAACCATCTTGATAAGCCAGTGAAAACTATGTACGTCAAATACTGTGAAGTTTATTATATTAATCTGACCACTTATTATAGTTTTATTTACCTCATTGTAAATATACTTGTTCAGTCAAATGACCACACGAAATATTGACAGTTCATTCAATCACCAGTTAGTTCCTCCTCAAATACTGTGATGCCAGAGTAATCGGTGTAAGTGAGAAGGCTCTCTGCTGTTAAGAATGCAACTTTGCCTTAAATAAAACTTATTTAGGTGATTTTATGCTGTTTTAAAAACTAATCATAAGTGATGTGTATACTCCCTGTATTACATTTCTACTAATTAGTATGTATTTTAATATTAGTTTATGTGGCTCAATGGTTATCCAGAATATTTGATCACTCCGGATACTCATGGTCCCATAGATGCCGGATAATAAAATGTTCACTGTGTTTCTATTGGTGTTGTCAATTCATCTTTCTTTTTTGTTTTGAATGCTAACCCCTAATATTTTATCTGTTGATGTATTCAGATTTGTGTTCTGTATCCCTCCCTGTTATAGTCTGTTTTTCATTTCACACATTTTATGATTTGCAAGTCAGGCCCAATCCAAGTGAATGAGGAATTTGTGCTCGGTGCTATTGCCTTGCACTTTCAAGTGGAGGGACTTAATATTCAGCTTTCCATTTTTTTACTCATTCGCAAGATGGTGGCCCGCACTAGCTCTGTTAGCATTTATTAGCCATCCCACACGCAGAAAAGGAAAAGAGGATTCAAAGATGCTTTGACCTCTAAATTATTCATTGTTATCATGAATGTTTGACCTCCATATGTCAGAGATGTTGTTTTATTGTGTTTGATATCCATGGTCCAAAAGTACTGGATCTCTTCTGTTGAGGGCTTTGCGAGCGTAGAATCATACAGCGCAGAAACAGACCCTTTGGTCCAACTCGTCCACGCCAACCAGACAATCCAATCTGATGTAGTACCATTTACCAACATTTGGCTCATATCTTTCTTAAACCCTACCAATTCATATACCCATCATAATGCCTTTTAAAAGTTGTATTGTACCCACCTCCACCACTTCCTCCAGCCACTCATTCCGTACATGCATCACTCTCTCTGCATGGAAGAAGTTACCCCTCGGGTCCTTTTTTTAAATTTTCCCCTCTCACCTTAAGCCTGTGCCCTCTAGTTTTGGATTCCCCCACCTAGGAAAAAGACCTTGGCTATTCACCCTATCCATGCCCCTCATGATTTTCTACACTTCTATAAAGTCACCCCTCAGGCTCTGACCCTCCAGGGGATAAAAGCCCCAGCCTATTCAGCCTTCTCACTATAGCTCAAACCGTCCAGTCCTGGCAACATCTTAGTAAATCTTTCCCGCACCTTCTCAAGTTTAACAACTACTTTCGTATAGAAAGCTGAGCAGAATTTTATGCTGTATTTCAAACGTGGCCTGATCAACGTCCTGTACAGCCACAGCATGACGCCCCAAATCCTATACTCAATGCACTGAGCAATGAGGGCAAGCATACCAAATGCTGCCTTCACCACCCTGTCTACCTGCGCCTCCACTTTTACGTGCCCGCACTCTGAGATCTCTTTAAGGCAACATTCCCAGAGCCCTACCATTAACTGTATAAGACCTGCCCTGGTTTGCCTCACCAAGATACAACATCTCACATTTATCTGAATTAAACTTCATCTGCCACTCCTCAGCTTATTGGCTCAAATGATCAAGGTGTTGTTGTACTCCAAGCTAATCAGCTACTCTGTCCACTACACCAACAATTTTGGTGTCATCTGCAAACTTACTAACCATACGTCCCATGTCCTCCATATTCATGTCCAAATCATTTTACATAAATGATGAAAAGCATTGGACCTCATAGCAATCCAGCTCAACTTACTTGTCTTTCTGTCATTATATCACGAAACTATCTTTATCTGTTCAGTTAATGTTACGTGTTTTCCTCTGAATCCCAAATCTATCATGATGCCATTCCATTGCACTGCACAACACAAACATTGGGTGCCAGTATTCCCTATTGATTTCTCATAAATGAAAGAAGGCTCGTACCTGGTGACTGATGTACATTTAGCATGATGCTGTTTCAAAACTGATAAATTCAGCAAGATGTAAGCACTTAAAAGCTCTCTAGGAGGGCTTAGCTCGTGTACATCCAGAGTTTCAACCTTTGTTTGGTTAAGGACCCCTCAAATGTATTGAGAACCCCAATCACCACTGCATATGTATCCCCCTGTGTATGTATCATGAAACAAAAATACAAACAAAATAAAACCCTATTGAATATGTGAAAAAGAACAAAATATATACTCTGTGGTTTGTAAGAATGATGTATTTTGAAGTTTGGAATTCTGGAATGACCTGGGGAAAAGTGAGGACCTCTGGTTGGGGAAAATTACAGAACCAGTAACTCTCCTCTTCACCCTGCCACCTCTGCCCCACCCCATTTGCGGCAAAGTAATTAGATTAACTGCCCGTAACCAAATGACAGTGCTAGTTTGTTGATATTTTCACTTCGGTATGTAATAATGGATGTTTTTCAAAAATATATTCACAACCTCGACCACCCCCCCCTCCTTTTTTTCTCCTCTATTTCTATCCACACAACAAAAAAAAACAAGTTTAAAAATAATTCACTGGCCAGAAAATCCAAAGCAGCAAATATCTAAGGAAGCAGCAACTTTCTGAGAATCCTCATCCCTACTTTGGCAGTGTTCCACAGTGAGGAAGTATGTTTCCACATCAGGCACTATTGTGAAATCTGGAATTAGTTTAATGTTACAGCTGTGACATTTTATACTTGCTGATTTTTTTTGTTTAAATCCAAGTTACTGTTTGTGCTCTAAATTTTCTTCAGGAAAGTTTTGATATTTCAAAGCAGTACCTTTTCAGAACTGGCAGTGATGCTTTTATTGAGTGTGATGCCATGAAAATGGCATTCACTTGAACGGGTATGACTATTTCAAGGTCATTAGAAATCTACTAGATTGTGGCTTACTGATTATATTCATGCCAAATCTGTTCAGTTGTGGTGAGAGCTTCTTGTTTTATTCCTGGCTTTTGGGAATGTTTTTTGCTCAGTTCTTTCTGTTTTGGTAAGTTGCCAGTTATTTTATGACCAAAGCTCTAATTCTGTAAACTTCTATGCAGTCAGTAGAACTTTGGAGATCAGATGAATATCAAAATAAGGCATGTTTTATGGCAAAGAGTATGCAAAGTGAGGCTGCAGTTGTGGTTGACGCCATTTCCTTGTATTTTACTAATTTAATTCCATCAGCTTCCATAGTGATTTTTATGTTTCTAAGCAGTCAACAATGCTGACTCATTTTATCCATTTTAATTTTTTTTTTGCGCATGTATTGTTATTTAGTAGCATTTATCTTCTTGCTAAGTTCCTGTTGTTTGTGGAAGGAACTATTTTTGTATAAGACGGTTTGTTTGTTTTTGCGAGATAGTATCAGAATTGTTTGCATTTGAATTTGGAACAATTACAGAGTTTAAAAGACAATCGGATGGATATATGAAAAGTAAAGGTTTGGTGGGATATGGGCCAAGGACAGGCAGGTGGGACTGTCTAGTTTAGTTTAGTTTGGGATTATGTTCAGCATGGAATAATTAGACTGAAGGGTCTGTTTCTTTGCTGTGTTAATCTATAAATTTTTGACAAGGCACATGTTTCCTGTAAATTTATGGTCCTCATGGCCTAATAGTCTTCCTTAATCTAAGCCAATAGTCAAGTACATGTGGTTGGAAAGGGTTGTATCTTATCATTGAAATCGTAAAATTGAATTAAGTATATCCGATAGTGTGAAGGCACTAGTGATGGTCAGTCAATAATGGACCGGACTATAGATGTGACCTGGGCAGCTTTGCCTGTGTTCTTGAGGGTTGATTGTATTTTTAAAATAAATACACGGGTACCCATCAAGTTGAATGACTTGTAGGTTATTGATGTGTTAGTCTTGGTTTTCAGCTTTCTGAACTGTAACAAATATTACCTGAAGAAATTAGTAAGCTAAAATTGAAAGAATACACACACAATGTATGGATTGAATTTCATTTAATGGGCTTCAAGGGTACTACTGTGGTATCTGTAATCAGGGTCCTGACTAGTTTCAATTGATGCAGTTAGCTAATTCACAAGGAAACATTACATACTTGTTAGTGGGTATGGTGTAGTCGGTTGATCAGTCCCCTTGAGCATGGGCATAGATCATCCCTTGGGTGTTACTGTCACAAGAATTACTTCAGTTTTAAATTGATGCTTTTGTTCACATTTTTTGATGTACATTGTACCTTTTTTTATAATGCTACTTTAAAGCATAATGTCGTAGGCCCAACTGTCTTTAGCCGCTTCATCGATAAACCCTGCCCCCCCCACCCCAAACCATAAGGTGGGGATGTTCACCGATGACTGGCTGCATGATGTTCAGTACCTTTCATAACTCCTCTGATACTGAAGCAGCCCACGTCCAAATGCAACAGGACCTGGATAATGTCCAGACTTGGGCTAACAAGTGGCAAGTAACATTGCACTCCATAAATGCCAAGCAATGCCATTTTCAAGAAGAGTCAATCTAACCACTGCCCCTTGACATTCAATGGCATTACCATCGCTGAATCCATCCACTTCGTATGGATCTTGCTGTTGATCAGAAACTAAACTGAACTCACTAGTGTCTGGTTACTTGCTTTATGTAAGTACAGTGGTTGCAAGGGCAAATCAGAAGCTAGGAGTAACTCACCACCTGACTCCCCAAAGCCTGTCCACCATCTCGAAGGCACAATCAAGAGTGTGATGGAATAGCTATTTATCCTCCTTCTTCTCTCCACCCCCCCCCCCCCCCCCCAATATGTCCGGATGACTACAGCTCCAACAACACTCGAAGCTTGACTCCATCCAGGACAAAGCAGCCTTCCAGATTGACATCGCATCCACTTCTCCTCCAATGATGCTCAGTAGCAGCAATGTGTACTTTCTACAAGATGTACTACAGAAATTCACCAAAGATCCTTGGCATCTCCCAAATCCATGACCACTTCCACTTCCACCTAGTAGATGGGCAGTAGTCACATGGGATCACTACCACCTGCAAGTTCCCCTCCAAACCACTCATCATCCTGACTTGGAAACGTATTGCCATTCCTTCACTGTCACTGGGTCAAAATCCTGGAATTCTCTTCCTAAAAGCATTTATGGGTATACCTACAGCACATGGACTGCAGTTCTTCAAGAAGGCAGCTCACCACCATCTTCTCAAGGGCAACTAGGGACAGACAATAAATGATGGCCAGCCAGCGACGCTCACATCCCATTGGTGAATTTTTTAAAAAGTGCTGTTCCATTAAAAGCTTTTGTTTAAAATCTTACGCTAATTGTACAACCTCAGCACCCACTTTTTGTGTGTTTCTAAATATTTTGTGTTGGGATAGATGTTGGAAAGGTTACAAGAATATTTTCTGGATTTCCAGACTGATTTGTGACGCAGGTACATCTTTTGCTTTTTGTATTTTCCGAAACTTGGACGTATGGAATAGCTTTAGAGTGTGAATTTTTATTGCACTTTACATTTTGTATTTAAAACACTTTTAAAGCAGATGAAGGTTAAATAATAGACGCAAAGCAATATCAAGTAAGTATTAGAATAAAGATGTGGATTGAGAAAAAAGTGATTAAAACTATTGGATACAGGAACCAAAGACAAGAGGCATTAAATGAACAGAGATTGGAATGCATGGGGAATATGATGAGGCATCCAGTAAATGCTGTCCATATTTTGGTAAATCACTACTCTGAAAATGTTGAAAATTAAATGGAATGAAAGTACATGTGGGGAACAAGACATTTAGAGTCTAGAATTTTAACTCCACTCAATCTTAATGTGTACTTCCTGATGCAGTTTTAATGTATTTTGCTTAGAACTGGATGTCCTTGTCTCCTGTTCTGTTGGCAGTAAAGTACAGTTTAATTGCAGGGTCACTAATCAGTCCCAAATTCGTCCCCCACCCGCCACAAAGCATTAAAACCAAGAAGAGGCAAAATTTATCTTGTCTATCTTCCAAGTTTCACCTTTGTGTTTGGAATGTCATTATTAACTGTCATATTTCAGTAACTGAAAGAGTTTCTTCTGAACATTGAAGGATGGGAACTGAAGTAAGACAATAGCTAAATAATATTTTAATCTATGCAGGATGCTTTTGAAGCAGTTTAGATTAAGGAGTATTTAAAATTTTTGAAGTAAAATACAGTACAATGAAAAAGAATAAGGTGAAACACTGAGCAGTGTTGGAGTTTTTAAGATGAAATTATGCCAAGAAATGTAACTCGTCAATACTGGAAGTACGCAGATGTTCCATGACCTTGTTACAACTTTTTTTAAAATTAGTAAACACTTAATCAAAAGATTGGCTTCTCCCTTCTTTTTGTGAAAAGGTAACTACTCATTGACTTAGCTGGATCAGTTTAATAAGTATCATTCATTAACTGCTGAAATCTAGCCAGATATCTAACTATATTAACCAGTTCATTAATCTTCAATTGTTAATCTAAATAAAGCTATCCATAAATTTTTGAAAACTCTCACTTTTGTGCATTCACTATGTTATTTAAAGCTGCAGTCTTTGTAATTCTGTTGCTCTCAATCTGTTTTACTTCCTCTGGCTATGGTTTGATTGCTCATAGAATAGAGTTCATAGAATCCCTACAATGTGGAAACAGGCCCTTCGGCCCAACAAGTCCATACCGAACCTCAGAGCATCCCACCCAGACCCACCCCCCGCAACAACCCACCTAACCCACACCTCCCTGAACACTACAGGCAATTTAGCATGGCCAATCCACCTAACCTGCACATCTTTGGACTGTGGGAGGAAACCGGAGGAAACCCACGCAGACACGGGGAGAATGTGCAAACTCCAACCAGACAGACACCCGAGGCTGGAATCGAACCCGGGTCCCTGGCGCTGTGAGGCAGCAGTGCTAACCACTGAGCCGCCGTGCCACCCCATAGATTTCCATGCCGTCTACGAATGTGCTGTTCATAGACTGATATTTTCACACAATAAAACATTTCAAAATGATGCTTTAGTTTTCATTGTTTTAAAATATGTTTTCATGACTGCTTCTTTGTACGCTATATTTTAAGATTCACGTTTGCTCTAAATTAAGTATTCAATGGGGAGACATAATAAAAATGCAACTTTACCCAGAAAATTTTGAAAAGGTGAGAGTGGCTACATAATGCTTGCTAGTTTGTTAGTTTGCTAGTTTTGCTGGGCTTTATCCGCGTGCTTTAGGTTAGAGTCCCACCATTAAGTGTCAGTAGTTTACAGCAAATGGCACTGATTATATTTGCATTAACTTCAAATGGCCGGTTAAAGTGTCATAGACATTTGTTAATTTCAAGCAGAAGCTGCTGTAATTAGGATCCTGATAGTTTGATAAATTCTTAATTTTGTTTTGCACGTTTTTAGATACAAATCGAGTTGTTTTAACTAAATCAATCAAGTTGGGTTGATCCTGTGAATTATAAAATAATATTAGGTCTTCTGGTTTGTTTTAACTGGTTTTCATATTCATTTTTACATATCTGATGTAAGTTCAGGTTAATAACCTGCCCTGATTGACTATCTAAAAAGCATGTTACTTTACACAGATATTGGTCACAGAGAGGCAGTTGGGATTTAGATCTGTTATCAAACTGGTTGACACTACTCTCACTATGTGTAGAATGCACAGAGGTCTTAGTGTACAGAGCAGATGTTGTCACTGCCGTTACCGTACAGCAGTGAAACGTGGACTGACACACGTGAGCTAGAGAAATCCCATCATCAATGCTTCTGCCTCGTTCTCCAAATTCATTGGGGGGAACCATCAAATGGATGTTCAAACAAATAGCAATATCCTCCTTAGAGCCATCTCCGCAAACATTCAGACAAAATTGCAACAGCAGCTTTGATGGACTGGATACTGTGTTTCAATGGCCAAAAAGTACCTTCACCAATTGGTCACGTTTTCTCAACTCTCAAATTGACAGTGTTCTGGAAGAAGACGAGCAAAGGTGCTCTAAAGATACTCTGACACTCCCCCTGCAACTTGACAGCATTGACATTATTGACTGCATTGTACTTTTGAGTCACAACAAGCTGATGAGGCAGAATAGGGGCAGAGAAGGTAAGGAAGCAGATCTTGTACTCCCTAGGTCAAAAGTTTCCTGTTACTTTTTTTTTGCTTCTGTACAGACCTCGAAGGTATATGTGCAGCAGCGGCTTCCTGAACCAGAAACCATTCGTCAGCGCGCCGGTTGACTTTCACGAATATTTCTTCACCGAGATCCACGCAGTGTTCCCACTATCTTGTGGCTTATCCTGCCGCATGGGCCCAGACGTCTGTGCTGAGAATTTGTCTTTTCAATCACATGAACCATGGCAGAAATGTGCCACCCTGAGTAAGCAGCATCCTGGAATTGAAGGATGGCTGATTATAACATTTGAGAAATCAGATGAGTGGCCAGGTCCTCATGTACCACAGTATCAGTGTTTCTAAGAAATTGTTCAGTTGTTTTCTTAAATAAAAATCTTTCAGGTAATCACATACAAAACTTCAATGCTTTCTTTGTCTCCCACAAAGAGGAGAATTTCATTTCAAATTGTTCATATAACATGAAACAGAACAGAGGCCTTTCACATCCAAACTGTAGCTCTACTCAGTTTTTATTGTGTATAGGTGTGAATAGCGATTAAATTGAACTTCTGAAGTTCACAGTGAAAATGCCTTCCTTCATATAATCCGGAGCTATTGCTGTATTTTGGAAAAAAACATGTGGCAAGTTGGATCTTGACATGGCTTAGTGGACTCTTCACAACACTTGTGCTGGCATACCTCAGCTAGATTCCATTGGGCTTGTAGAAAGGCAGTTCCATTCTCCTTTTCTCTGACAATGAAATGGCTTACTTCGGAGAGTAAAGCCAGGCATGGGCAATGTAGTTCATGCTAACAAGTGATATCACTTTAACAATTATGGAATAAATCTAAGGGTCATTTCTTCTAAACTTCAGTGAAGGAACAACTGTCAGTATTCAAGTCAATATTTTGTCATGAAGGGTATTGAGCAAATAATTTCTTAGTTACAAAGCTTCATCTGCTGGCAGGTGCTACAAAAATTGTAGTACATTAATTGTGGAAGGTCTAATTTGTTTAGTTCAAAGGCATGGGTATGGATCAACCAGAATGCTTAGACCTGATTAGGCCTAAACTTTTAATGTTGTGTGCTTGCTCATTGTATTCCATTGCATTCTTTTTGCAGGTGGTGGCAAGATGGTGACTTGATGCCACAATGTACACAGCCTCTGCCCTGTTAAAATGATTGTGTTGATAAAGCTGATCTGAATTATTATAATACTCACTGATCTACAATGACCCTTCCTCTGAATATTTATTTGGGGAACTCTTGAGATTGCCATGCCATTGATAAAGCTATAACATATGGGGTGCTCCATGGATTAGTGCTTGGGTCTTGATGTATTTCCATTCTGTGTCACTAACGTAGTGTGAGGGGACCAAGTGTAAAGTATGAAAGCTTGCTGCCAAAAGCAACCTGGGAAAGTAAGCAGACCTGATCAATAAAGTTTTATCAAAACCATAGGGAATACTTGCCTTTATTAATTGAGGCATATAAATTAAAGGCAGGGAAGTTTATACTTGAACAAACACAAATTGCTGAAGAGACTCTGCTTCTTTCCACAGATGCTGCCAGACCTGCTGAGTTTAGGTTTCAAGTCCAGTCACCGTTCTGAATTGGACTGACTGGTCACTGTACTCAAAACATTAACTCTCTGCTTTCTCTGCACGGATGCTGCCAGACTTGCTGAATTTCTCCAACAATTTCTTTTTTTTGTTTCAGATTTCCAGCATCTGCAATTATTCATTTTAATTTAGATTGTTCTTGAACTGCATAAAACAGATTAAAGTTACAGTACTGCAGACTCCTATGGCTCTCCTCACCAAACTGTAGAAAGGATGAGATTTAAATGGATGTTGTCAGGACTGGAAAAACCTAGCCAAAAGGAAAAGATTGAATAGGTTGAGTTTCTTGTTTCTTTGGAACAGTAGGTTTTGGGGGAGTTTTAATTGAACTGCTTACAATTATGGTACCTAAAATTCTTCCTTCACTTCATTTGTGCATTTGAATATGAACTTGCTGGCTTGACCAGCATTTATTGTCCGTTTCTAATTTGGCTTCAGGAGGCAGTGGTGAATGACCTTTAAAGACACCCGCACATTCTTTGGGTGCATTGGGTGGCAGTGAATTGTATCTATTAGACGTCCTTTTTGGAAGTTAGCTGAGCTGAAGACTGAACTTGGCTGTGATGCCTCATGTAGTTCAGTAGCCTGCTTGCATTTATCAAAGGATGAATAATAGCCACATACTGACCCAAACTGAAACCAAAGAGGGTCGCTGGACTTTAAATGTTAACTCTACTTTCTCTCCACAATTGCTGCCCGAACTGCTGAGTTTCTCCAGCAATTTGTATTTGTTTCAGATTTCCGCTATCTGCAGTTCTTTATTCTATGGTATTAAGTGTTGAAGCTTTGAGAAAAGGAGATGATAGAGAAAATCCTAGTAAAAATGTTTCTTGATCTTCAGAGATGGTCTTATTACTAGAATAATACAGAACTAGAATATGCAGTACATGCCACTTTTCTTACCCCGCTGGTGTCTGTATTGTCATTTAACTTGCAAATATGAAACCCTACTGTTGGCTTATAACTCTCTACCATTCTCATCTCCGTTCTGAAACTGCGACCACTATTGAAAATTAAGAAAACTGGCAGGGTGGAGCAGGTTGGTGGGAGTTAAGCTACAGAGTTATCAGGCTTTAAATGCAATTTTTCTCTCACTCCAAAATTGAGGAAGGAAGTGAATTGTTCCCTTAAATATTTGGTTATATCTTGAAGGCTGCACCATCAAAAGTACATGTCCACTTTTCCATTTTTAATGTTTTATCGAAGTAATTGCTTTTGAAGCAATAATGAGTCTGAGGGAATTAAATATAATGTGGTATGTAAATGCAAGCTCTCCAACTTCAAGTGCTATAAATTTAAGAATCTGCAGTTCTAAGGTGCAGCTGTAATGCACTGACGAATTTTTAGGGAATGTTTTGGTACATGCCTGTGATTTTGAAGAGTTCCTGAATTTGGACATTCTATCATCATCAGCCCTGAGCATGGGATGATTTAAACAGTAACTGAGTAATGATGTTTTCATGGTAACAAATGTTGAAATAGCCGACTTCTGTCTCACATACAATTAGGGTTGTATTTTCCACCTGGCAAGGCCCAACATAGTCTCTGATTATGTGAGGACAGTTATCAATGTTGCAGGCATTTGCCCAACAATTCTAACTAGCCCTAAAAAATATTCTGGAGCAATCTGATTTGCTCAGGCTTATTTATAATTTATAATTTATAATTAAGCTGTTTTAGCTTTTGAACTGTACCTACTTTTAATATAAACCTGTCAAGTCTTCTATTTAAGTATTTTATATAACGTTACAAATAATTTCAAGAAGCCAGTATTGTCTCAATAATATGTGTACCGATGAAATGGAAAAGGCATCTTTTGTGATACATGTTCACAGCACCGGAGTAATAAGTAAGCTTGAACGTGTGTAATCATTAACTTGCATTTCAGAATTTTCTAGCTGCTGAACCTTGGACAATTTAAAAAAAGGTCATCAGAAGTTTTTAAAACTCACCTTACTTGCCTTAACCTGGCACTTGCTATCTTTGGAGTCTGTAACACAAGTTACCTTTTTTAAGATTGACAAGTCTGCTGCAAAAGTTTGGATTATTTTTGACAATGTTGAAGTAAATTGGAAATTAGCGATGCAAATTGGTCTTCCTTGCAACAGTCTGGTCTATTTCAAACCTGATGTATTTGAGAGATTGCTCAGTAACTAAGAAATGCTTGTTTTTTTTTTTCTCCAACTCTTATTGAATCACTAAGTAAAAACCAAAAAAATCTGCAGATGCTGTAAATCAGAAGTTGCTGGAAAAGCTCAGCAGGTCTGGCAGCATCTTTGGAGAGAAATCAGTTAACGTTTCGGGTCGAGTGGTCCTTCTGAACTGAAAAGTTAACTGGGATTTCTCTCAACAGATGCTGCCAGACTTGCTGAGCTTTTCCAGCTACTTTGAGAGAGAAATTATATCACCATTATTTACAAATACATTTTGAAATTGAGCAAGCAGAAAGCATAAAATCTTAAATGAGGATACGTTATACACAAAAATAAACATTCTTAAACTTGTATAATGTTAGTAATAATTAACTTGAATCAGCACAACTTGCTAATTGTGTTCTGCTCCATTGTAATATGCAAAGCATTAAAGAACATGCATCTTTATTCTGTGGTTGAAACTGCCCAAGAGAGAGGACTTAGTTTGGGATTAATATTTCATAATTAAAATTTGGATAGACAAATCTAGTTCTTGGCTAGAAGTTCAATTGTTTTATTCTCTGTACACAGAAAGAAGACACGGTACTTCAAGCAAACCACCTGTGACTCCTCCAACTTCTATATACTCTTACTCTTCCACATTCTCAAAAAGCAGAAGCAGTAGTGATTGTGGAAACAGTCGCTCTTCTGGTGGAAACTGTGCTTCGTTTGGCTCTAAGATACAGAAATCCCCCAAAGAAAAACTTCACATCAGTGGTATGAGCAGACCACTTTACCTGCCTCACCATGGCAAGATGCACCATGATAAAAAGTTAGTACATGTTTCGATTTTGATTTTTGCATTTTTGGTTTAGCAAAACATTGCATTGTTTTACTGCAACGGTTCTACCACAAGTTTCTAATAATTTAGCTCAGATTTCGAATTAAATAATTGGTGAACTTAGATTTTATATTTGGATGAACATTTCCATATCAACCTTGAATTTGCACACCCAGAAAGATCACTTTGACTCTTTCAGAATGTTTTTGCTTTGGTTCTTTGACTAGTGATAGACTAAGGAAATTTTTATTTGAATAATTATTTGCATCACTTTGTTCAGAAACCTAAAGCATTAATTTTTTTAAAATCTTAAGAGCAGTTGCATTACAATGTTTAAAGTCTCTTGAAATCTTTAAAATATTTTTAGCTCTATATACTTGTAATACAGATTAGAATTTTACTTCTGTGGCTGTTGGCAATTAAGTTCTTCAAAGTTCAATCCGTGTACCAAACAATTATTGTCTTAATTTTAGAAATTTTTTTTCTGAAATGTTGGACGGAGGACATGTTTTAGAACATTAATGCAAATAGTGCTATAAATTTGAAAAATTGTACTGCAAATATAAAGACTTTTCTGTTGACCAATGCTGACTGTGTTGGGTATTTGCAGCATTTCCTCTCTCTGGAGCAAATTATTCTGCTGATAAATCTGTTGAATTTGGTAGTGTACACATTTTGGGTTTTTATTCGAATTATTCCGTACCATGTTCTTTAATTGTTTTAATAGAGATTAAGTAACTTGATAAGGAATGCAATATGCATTCTTTAAAAGTCTCCATTGCTTTCTTGCCTCATATGGGATAGTTACCTGAGCTGGGATTCGCCTAATTCTTATTACACTTTCCAGGACTGACAGGGAGCTATCCCAGCACTTGTCTTCAGGTACTGAAGTTTCAACTCCAGTCATTTTGCGGCTGGAAGGCCCCTATTCAGTTTGCCATTACCTAAAATAAGTCAGGTAGAGCAGACAGAATTTGCAAAAGTGATGTCACAGAGGAGTAAAAGGAGCAAGATAATCACAGAATCATTATGGTGAAGGAGGAGGCTATTTGGCCCATTATGCCTGTACTGGATCTTCAAACAGACACCATTACCTAGTGCCAGTCTCCTGCTTTTTCTCTGTATCCTTGCATATTATTTCCATCCAGATAATTATCCAGTACTCTTGATCGCCTCAATTGAATGTGCTTCTGCCACATTCCCAGGCAGTGTATTCCATATCTAAACTACTCACTGCGTGAAAGCTTTTTTTTTCCTTCATCCCCCTTGTTTCATTTGCACATCACTTTAAATCAATGCCCTGTCATTCTTGTTCCTGCAGTAGCAGTTTCTCCTTATATACTCCATCCAGCTCACTCATTATTTTGAAAGTCTCTTTTAGATCTCCTGTTAGCCGCCTTTTCTCCAACAGGAAAAAGAGTGGGGGCAGAAAAAGATGCTGCTTCTTCCAACCATCTCTTAACATGTGTCCACTAGCAGTTCCTTTTCTTGTTTCCTCTATACACTGGCAATCACTCACTAATTAGTATGTTTGTTCATCTAGGAATTTCCATGTCACTGTTCTCTCACTCTTTCGGTCTGTCGTTTCATTTTAACAAGGAGACGGACTGGAGATTTGAACCATTTCTCAAGCAATGCTTCCCATACCCCACGCCTGCAAGTTAATTGCTGGGTTGCTCATCATCTTACCATTTCAAGAGAACTGTGACCGTCATAATGCAACATTCAGTGGTAATTTAATCCAATCAAGTTCACAGCCTTTTGTTATGACTGCAACACAATGTTGAGCACTGGTGAAAAATCTTTTCCAAAAGCTTTTCTTGTGACTTTCTCAAGGCTAACTTTTTTGATTTTTGGTCCTTTTTTTTTTCTCTTTCTGGCGTTTTAAGTGATCCAGTCAAGTAGTTACAATACCATCTGTATTTCTGTTGACTCGTGGAGTATTTGGACTCTTAAAAACAACAGAATTAGATGAACAATCCATGTCCTATATCATCACTCTTCCCCTAAATACAAAACTGTAACGCACAAGGAAAGTATTAATTTTCTAGACATTAAGTATTTCAGTCGTTATAAGACAACAGGTATATACTTTTTTAAATTACTGATACTTCTGCATACAGAAAGCCATCACCTTAAGTATGCTTTCTGTAGACTGGTGAGGTTAAAAGAGGATGCTTTTTCATTGCATATGCACAAAGGTTATAGCCAAGTCGTTACTAAGTTCTTTTCTGCATCTCTGATCTCAATCTATATTAAATGTAACTATGAATTTAGCATCAATTACTGATTTTCAGAGTTCTGAACTTACCACCTTACCCTAAAAGATCTGGTTCCAATTATTAGATTATACTGCCTATTAAATGAGTTAATTAATTACTTCGTTGCTAGAATGACCATACTTCGAAGGAATTTCATCTGATCTTTTCAAATTGATGCTCATGACAAACAAGAACAGAGGAACATATCACAGGGATTATTTAGATCCCAGAGATTGGCTTGGAACACTATATATAATGTATTTTAGAAGATGGAATTTCCAAGAGAGCCATAGAAAATGAGTATTTTCATGACCAGATACATTTCAGTTCAACCACTTGCAAAGCAATACTTCTGAAAGCATTTTCTTTTTGAATATACTTATTTTGGAATGAATTTAGATTAATTTTCTAAATTGCTTCAATGCTAGATAGGTACATAATTCAGTCATTGATATCATGTGAAGAAAGCTTTGCTAGTGTGTGGAGTAGTTATTTAACACATCTCAACAGCTCCTTTTGTGAACTAGTTGGGTTGTAAAAATTGGACAGTAATGTTATTTCACACTTTGTTCATCCCTTCCACCTAACCTCTGGTAGGCAACTAATTCCCTCACCACCTGTCATCTCCTCACCCATGCCAGGCAGGCCACTGCTCCCACATTCATTCTGTTGTGCTCTTGTATCTCCCACTCGCTTTGGTGTGTTCTCTCTTTCTATGTCAGTCTGGTCCTTGGGCTGATGCACCCTTCCCTTCCCATTACAGTCAATTCCTTCACTCACACTTTCTTTTTGCTTGCTATGGACGTGTTCACTAGAGGTTTTAAAAAGTAGCTCTTTCACAGGTTCTGTCAGTTCTGTTTATGGTGATAGCTTTACTCTGGTCATTCCTTGATTGAATTTTCCTAGTTATTTTGAGAATGTTTGAAGTCCAACATAACTCTTGTATCGTGAGCACTTTTTGAACATTTCTACAAGTGGCCTTTGTTTTGATCACAGCTCTTGATTAGATGGAGTAATTAATTGATCTTGCTATCTAGCCAACCTTTCTTACAGATTTTATTGTGGCTGCTCAACACAATAATAATCATAGAACCCCTGCACTGTGGAAACAGGCCATTTGGCCCAACAAGTCCACACTGACCCTCAGAACATCCCATCCAGATCCATCCCCCTAATCTACACACCCCTAAACACGATGGGCTATTTAGCATAGCCAATCCACCTAACCTGCACATCTCTGGAATGTGGGAGGAAACCGGGGCACGCGGAGGAAACTCACGCAGACACGGGGAGAATGTGCAAACTCCACACAAACAGTCGCCCGAGGGTGGAATCGAACCTGGCTTCCTGGTGCAGTAAGGCAGTCGTGCTAACCACTGAGCCACTATGCTGCCCTAATGGTGGCTTGTTGGCTTTTAAAACTGATTACATAGCACAGTATTTTACAGGGATTCCCAATGACTATTTAAATTTCAAGAGTCAGTGTAAATATAATTTATTAAAACGAGCGATATAATACTTGTGGACAGTTGCATATTAGTTCCAGGTTTTATTTCCCAATTTTCCCTATTGTTTTTGAAAAATACCTATAACTTAACCATTGCAACATAGATGTGTCCATGAAAATAGTGGTAAATAAATCAGATAGAGAATCATTAGGTTTAACAGTGTTTGTTGCAAGCCTGGAAGTAGGCTCCCTGCTGTGTTTTCTTGGTTTGTAAGTGATTCATTGTCCAAGATACCACTAACAGTAGATAGATAGGGTTCAGGCATTGAGTGATTCAAAAGGGAAGTGTATTTGTTGCAACTATCCAAAAGTACAGAGGTTCAATTGTAGACTCGATTGCTTTAAGTACAGATATCTTTAGAAGTTTTCAGGCTAAACTGTTCCCCAGTTCAGACATCACTTATGCAGTGGCAACTTCGGTTAAGAAGTTGGCAAACGATTTGTATTGCTAAAGTATGCATATTTTTATAAGGTGAGTTCTAACTGATAAATATTTTTAATTCTGGAAGAAAAAGTGGAAGAAATGATTGTTAACATTTGGTGCAATGTGTTTCATTTAAACTCATCATTCTGCAGCATGACTTCAGCAGTCAGACCAGAGAAGATGCATCCTAATGTGAAGATTGATGGCACATCATTGAAAATGATGCCAGTTCCCATTCATTCCACCACTGTGAATGCTTCAATAAAGACTGGCCTTAATTGCCCTACAATACCAAAGGCACCCCTGCCCTCCACTGGACAAATACCCAATGGTAAAAATCTTCTGTCAACTCCTTTATCCTCGGAAAAGAAACTTGAAGAAGCTAAAAATATCAAGAAGTCCTCTTCTCATAAGCGACTGTCAGGTGAGTCCTAATAGACTTTTATGGTGCAATGGAACTGTTGTAACTTCTCTCATCAAATGATTGTTGTTTTTAAACTCATTAGCTCTAAACTGTATGAAATGTTACAGAGGACACCTAGGACATTATATTGTTGGTAGAAGCTTTCACAAATAAACATAGAGCAAAGTGGAAGCTGCCTTTCTGCCACTGCACAAACCTTTTATGAAAGAGGAAAGAGAGTGTTGAGCCAGGACTTTGTGCAGAATTTTACTGAAAAAAGTAAATTAGTGCAATGCAATAAAAGTTAAATATTCATTTGCATGTCAGTAGAATCAGGTATTTCTTTGAATTTGAAGTACTGTAATGGAAATGCCGTTATTCAGTTTAGTGGAATAATCTGTTAAATTGGTAGAGGTGTGAAAGTATAGCTGTGTTCTAGGTCCTGAGTTAAAGTTTTGCAACAGCAAAAGCAATATGACTTCAGCATTCTAGAATAGCCATGACTTCTGAAGTTTGGTACATCAAAAGTCTAGTTGGATGGTGTAAATTACTTTTGATCAACTTGTTCAGACGCAATATGTCCTACTTCCAGGGCAAGTAGGACAAAACCTATGAAAAGAAACAACTTAAAAGGAAACCACAATTAAAGAATATAAAGAGATAGTAGGAACTGCAGATGCTGGAGAATCTGAGATAATAAGGTGTAGAGCTGGATGAACACAGCAGGCCGAGCAGGAAAGCTGACGTTT
>JAHRHZ010000068.1:2775713-2804812 GCA_024137785.1 Ginglymostoma cirratum | reverse complement strand
TGTCTGCCTCCTCTCCACCTATCCTCTCCTCTATCCATCCTCTATCCGCCTCCCCCTCTCTCCCTATTTATTTCAGAACCCTCTTCCCCTCCCCCATTTCTGATGAAGGGTTTAGGCCCGAAACGTCAAGTTTTCCTGCTCCTATGATGCTGCTTGACCTGCTGTGTTCATCCAGCCCCATGCTTGTTATCTCGGATTCTCCAGCATCTGCAGTACCTTTTATCTCTCAACAAAGTGCACGTGGTCATTTCTTTTTCTAGTGTATTTTTTCCAGCTCCTAAAAGCTCTTGTTCTTACTTTTACTGAGAAAATAAGCCAATAGGTGTCAATCAATTTCTTGTATATTTATTTTTGAAGTTATTTTTCCAAAATTGATCAAAATTGCAATGTTAATACACAAGGTGTGTAAGCTCTGTCACTTTTTTGTAAAGATATGTAAGTTGTGAAATCTGTGCCAGCTTATTTAAAATTAAATGCTTGCAGAATTCTTGTTGGTAGGTCATATAAAGGAGCTCAAATATTATACTTGAGATTTTTTGAATGAAGAATTGTCTACAATTACCAAAGGGGGTAAAGGTGCCTGAGCTGTTACAATTCATGGTGTAAACGCATCTGTTTCATTCTAAAAGAAAATACAACCTTAAGCGAGTACAAGATCTCACCATGACAACATTACATGTACAGTAAAAAGTTTTAGTCCCCATACGAAGCTCTGGAAAAGGTGTGAATGTTTTGACCAGCTTGACAGCCATAAGCTCACAGGTATGGCAAGATGAAAAATTGAACAGGTTGGGCTTTTTTCTTTGGAATAGCAAAGGCCAAAGGATGACTTCACGGAGGCTTTTAAGATAATGGAAGGATTTGATAGGTTAGATGTAAAGAAAATGATCCCACTTGTGGGAGAGACTAAAACTAAGGACCATAAAAATCAGATATAGCTAAAAACGTCAATAATGATACAGATGAACATTTTAAGAATTTGGTTAGAATCTAGAACTTAGAGCTGTTGACGAAACTAGCAGATCTATTTAAGGGAAAACTAGATAGACATATAATGGTGAAAGCACCAGAAAGATATTTTGATTGTGTTAAATGAAGAAGGATGGCGGGAGGCTCATGTGTAACATAAACACAAGTGTGCACTGTTAGGTTCAATAGTCTTTTTCCATGTTGAAAATAAAATGCACTGTCTTATAACTGCCACAGAGGAGCTTGTGAAAGCTCAATTAAAGCATATGCTGTAAATCCCATCAGTCTAATTTACTGAATTTTAAAATTCTTTTGCTTAATTCAAAAAAAGATTTTGGTTTATCTGAGGTGAGCTTTGGAGATCAACATGATGTGACACAGAATTGCAATTTGGGCGCTCGTCATTAATTCCGCATTGGTGAAAGTGAAAAGGAGCACATTGTCTTGAAGTCATTGAGCAAAGAAACTGGGCTAAAGGACCCAAATTCGGCCCTTGAGGCTTTCAATTGAAATATTGTGAAGTAGCTGTTTGGCATTCAAAATCAGCGTGATGCCATTTAATATATTGAGCAGACTGTTATGTAACGTGTTCCATTTGGCTCTTTTCGACATTAATTAAAGTCAGGCTAGCTGCATTTATTTATTCAATGGCAAATTCCGGCCACTGACATCCAACACAAGGATTTTGCACAGCCAGTTTGGGATGGCATGGTGGCACAGTGGTTAGCACTGCTGCCTCACAGTGCCAGGGACCCGGATCAAATCCACCCTCGGGCAGCTGTCTGTGTGGTGTTTGCACGTTCTCCCTGCGTCTCCGTGGGTTTCCTCTGGGTGCTCTGGTTTCCTTCCACAGTCCAAAAATGTGCAGGTGAGGTGGATTGGCCATGTTAAATTGTCTGCAGTGTTCAGGGAGGTGTAGGTTAAGGGGGTTATAGGGGGATGGGTCTGGGTGGGATGCTCTGAGGTTTGGTGTGGACTTGTTGGGCCGAAGGGCCTGTTTCCACACTGTACGGGTTCTATGATTCAGTGGTATCTCCAAAGTAAACTCACGGAATCCAAATCAGTTTCTGAAAAGATCTTGTTAACAAGGTTTACCAGTGATCAACTTTGTTCACAGTGACCTTGATGTAACCTGGTCAAGTTAAAGTGTGCAGGATTCACATTAGGAGATGACAGCAACAGTATCTCACTAAGCCAAACTAACACACCATACATTTTGGGGAAAACACACTCGGTAACTCTGGGGCACCATCCGTGAACCAAAATTTACATGTGCAAGTGTTCCAGACTCATCATCAAAAATTACTTGCTTACAAGTATGATTGTCCATCTAGGATGTTCAATCATAAACATAAGTAACAAAATCATAAATTGCTGGAAAAACTCAGCAAGTCTGGTAGCATCTGTGGAGAGAAGGCAGACTCAATGTTTTGGGTCCAGTGAATCTAAGATAGTTCTGAAGAATGGTCATTGGACCCGAAATGTTATCACTGCTTTGTCCTCACAGATACTGCCAGACCTGATAGTTTTTCTGGCAATATCTTACTTTGTTTCTGATTCTGCAGTTGTTTGTTTTTTTTTAGCAAACATAAGTAATGTGGTTACAGACAGGTAAACTTTGTGCATAGATTGTAATACAATGTCCATAATCCACAATTTTATCCACTGCTATTTTACTAATCTCCCTGCTTTTCAAACTGTCTGCAAATGACTGGTGAAAATCCAGTTTATGTTTTCTGACATAGATGCAGGCAAATCTGTGATTATGCAACCTAAGGTAATATTTTTCAGGATAGATAGAATACTGAGACTGAATGCTAACTAATGGTTTGAAAAGTCTGAGTATTCCCATTTTAGAGTTTGATTTACATATATGTAGAAAAATATTCATGAGAACATTTTCAAAAGAGAGTTACACATGTCAGCTACAGCCAGGTGGGGATTTTCAGATTTGGATTTTACCATGAGAATTTGATTGTGTATATGTGTGTTATAAAATGAGATGCTGATATCCAAATAACCAAAAGAACAAGCAGATAAGTAATAGATCACTATAATTTCAATCCCTTAGGAAATCTTGTGATTCTATTCATCACTGTCTGTGTGAATAATATGTTTAGCCAATAACGTAAAGATTTGCTTAATTAGTATCAGTTAAAATGGACACATTGATTCATTGTATGGTTAGGAATCCAGATAAATTCCATAATTCCAAATGTTGCAGTGCAACAATATACATTACAATGCACTGGTGAGTTTAATGAAATAAAACTCAACAATTATCATAAATGGCAGGAATAGATCCAAAGCCTTAATCTTAAAAATAGTGTAGAAACCCCTTAGTCATCAAACTATCTTTTAACAAAATTAATGTATAATGGGTGTTTTACAACAGTAGTTAAACATTTAAGTATGTCAATTTTCTAGATTTATTCCTCATATTGGCCTGATCTACAGTTTTAATAACGAGGCACATCAGTGCTTGATAGCTGACCCCTCCCACAACTGCATTTGGCGGACTTTGGAAATGTGATGCCTAATGATAAATATTGAATAAATGCTACTGGTGTGTGTGGGTACTTACGAACCCAATGTGGTCTAGTGTGGAGTATAAAACTCACCTTTATGGTCCAACCAGAAGATTCTTATTAAATAAACACTGTGAATGGAGTTTAGAAGAATGAGGGGGAATCTCAATGAAATTTACAGATCATTGAGAGTCCTGGGTATAGAGTGGAAGTGGATAAGATGTTTCCAGTAGGAAGAGAGACTAGGACAAAGGCACAGCCTCTGAGTGAAGGGACGACCCTTTAAAACTGAGGTGAAGAGGAATTTCTTCAGGCAGAGGCTGGCGAACCTGTGGAATACGTTGCCGTAGAATGCTGTAAGGGTCAATTCACTGTGTGTCTTTAAAGCAGAGATTGTATAGGATGGGCCGAAGGGCTAAAAGTTAATGATGATATTCAACAGCTGCATGGGAAAGTAGATTGCATAGAATAGGCTGAATGGCTAAAACTGTTGATGATACTTGACAAACTGCATGACCTTGGATGTGTCTTGTTAACATTCCTTTACAGGCTGAAGACGGCACCTGCAACTTGTTTTTCTGTAGCTGTGTTTTGTCTTCTGCATCTGCTTTCTTTTTGCTGGCTGTTTGTTACACTGTATAAGAGAGAGACAGTTTCGTCCAAATCACAGGACTTCGCCTTGGTTTAGAATTATGAACAGTGCCAGGAATGAACCTAAGCCTCCAGACCAGTGATTGATCGAAGGACACCCGATCGGCCTGTATAGATCGATTCCACGGTGTGGAAAAATATGAAAAAAGTGATGGAAAATGAGAACTCAGGAGAGGTCATTAAAGTCTCCAGCATAGACACAAATAGGACAGAGTGTTTGGAAAGGGTTAAGAATCAAACTCCAAGCACCCTGGATAAATGAGTGACAATGAGAAGAGGGACAGTTAACACAGAGCTGAAGGTGCTATATCTGAAGGCATGCAGTATAAGAAAGAAGGTAAATGAGCTTGTGGCGCAGATCGAAATGGGCACACATGATGTGGTGGGCATCACAGATACTTGGCTGCAAGGGGATCAGGATTGGGGGCTGAATATCCAAGGATAGACATATTATCAAAATGATAGGCAGGTAGGTAGAGGGGGTGGGGTTGCCTTATGAGTAAGAAATGACATTAAATCAATAGTACTAAACAAAGTAGCGTCAGATGGTTTAGAATCTGTGTGGGTAGAGCTGAGGAACTGCAAAGGTTAAAAAAACATAGTTGGAGTTATGTACAAGCCTCCAAACAGGAGTCAGGAGCTGGGACACAAGATACACCAGGGGATAGAAAAGGTGTGTAAGAAAGGCAAAGTTATGGTGATTATGAGGGATTTCAATATGCAGGTGGACTGGGAAAACCAGGTTGGTAGTGGATTGCAAGAAAAGGAATTTGTGGAATGTCTACAAGATGGCTTTTTGGAACAGCTTGTGGTGGAGCCCACGAGGGAACAGGCAAAACTGGATTTAGTGTTGTGCAATGAGGCAGACTTGATAAGGGAGCTTAAGGTGAAGGAACCCTTAGGAGGCAATGATCATAATATTATTGAATTTACTCTGCAATTTGAAGGGGAGAAGATAGAATCAGAGGTAACGGTATTACCTATTACCAACGGAGTTGGGGACTAAGTGTGGTGTGTCAAAATTTGCAGATGACACTAAGGTGAGTGGTAGAGCAAAGTGTGCAGAAGACACTGAAAGTCTGCAGAGGGATATAAATAGTCTAAATGAGTGGGCAAAGGTCTGGCAGATGGAGTACAATGTTGATAAGTGTGAGGTCATCCATTTTGGTAGGAATAACAGCAAAATGGACTATGTTTTGAATGGTAAAAAATTGCAGCACGCTGCTGTGCAGAGGGACTTGGGTGTCCTTGTGCATGAATCGCTGAAGGTGGGATTGCAGGTGCAGCAGGTGATTAAAAAGGCAAATGGAATTTTGTCTGCCATTGCTCGAGGGATGGAGTTTAAAAACAAGGAGGCTAATGCTGCAGCTGTAGGGTCCTGGTGAGGCCACACCTGCAGTACTGTGTGCAGTTTTGGTCTCCTCACTTGAGAAGAGATATACTAGCATTGGAGGGGTTACAGAGGAGATTTACCCACTTGATTCCAGAGTTGAGAGGGTTGGATTATGAGGAGAGACTGAGTAGACTGGGATTATACTCGTTGGAATTCAGAAGAATGAGGAGAGATCTTATAGAAACATATAAGATTATGAAGGGAATAGATAAAGTGGAGGCAGGGAGGTTGTTTCCGCTAGCAGGTGAAACTAGGACTAGAGGGCATAGCCTCAAAATAAAAGGAAGCAGATGTAGGACTGAGGTCAGGAGGAACTTCCTCACCCAAAGGGTTGTGAATCTGTGGAATTCCCTGCCCAGTGAAGTGGTTGATGCTACCTCACTGAATGTTTTTAAGGCAAGGCTAGATAAATTTTTGAAAGGTAAAGGAATTAAGGGTTATGGTGAGTGGGTGGTTAAGTGGAGCTGAGTCTCAAAGGTCAGCCATGATCTTATTAAATGGTGGGGCAGGCTCGAGGGGCCAGATGGCCTACTCCTGCTCCTAGTTCTTATGTTCTTAGGATCTTATTACAGCTGAATAAAGGCAACTACAGAGGCATGAGGGAGCACCTGGGCAGAATTGACTGGGAGAGGATCCTAGTGGGAAAGTCAGTGGAACAGCAATGGCAGGAATTTCCAGGAGTAATTCAGAAGACACAGCAAAAATTCATCCCTAGGAAAAACAAGCATGGTACAGGGACGATGAGGCAACCATGGATGACTAGGGAAGTCGGGGATATCATAAAAGCAAAAGAGAAAGCATATAATGTGGCAAAGGGCAGTGGGAAACCAGAGGATTGGGAAGCTTACAAAGACCAACAAGAGGGCAACAAAGAAAGAAATAAGGAGGGAGAAGATTAAATATGAGAGTAAGTTAGCCAGTAATATGAAGGAGGCCAGTAAGAGTTTCATTCAAAATATGAGGGGCTAAAAAGAGGCAAAAGTGGACATTGGACCACTGGAAAATGGTGCTAGAGAGATAGTAGTGGGGAACAAGGAAATGGCTGAGGAACTGAATAATAATTGGCACCAGTCTTCACAGTGGAAGACATGAGAAATATCGCAAAAATTTGAGAGAGTTTGGGGCAGAGCTGAGTATGGTGGCCACCACTAAGAAGAAGGTGATAGAAAAACTGAATGGCCTGAAGGTGGATAAATCACCAGGACCAGATGGACTACACTCCAGAGTTATTAAGGAGATAGCAGAAGAAATCGAGGAGGCATCAGTGGTGATCTTTCAACAATCATTAGCATCAGAGAGGGTCCCAGGGAACTGGAAAATCGCTAACGTGACACCTCTGTTTAAAAAGGGAACGAGGCAAAAGACTGAAAATTACAGGCTGATTAGCCTAACCTCAGTTGTGGGTAAGATTTGAGAGTCCATTGTGAAGGATGAGATTTCTGAATACTTGGAAGTGCATGGTAAAATAGGGCAAAGTCAGCTGGTTTCATCAAGGGGAGGTCATGCCTGACAAATCTGTTAGAATTCTTTGAGGAAGTAATGAGCAGGTTTGATCAAGGAGAGCCAATGGATGTTAGCTACCTGGACTTCAAGAAGGCCTTTGACAAAGTGCGGCACAGGAGGCCGCTGAGTAAGATAAGGGCCCATGGTGTTAGAGGCAAGTGCTAGCATGGATAAAAGATTGTCTGTCTGGCAGAAAGCAGAGAATGGTGTTAAAAGGGTCTTTCTCAGGCTGGCAATCGGTGACAAGTGGTGTTCCACAAAGGTCGATGTTGGGATCACAACTTTTCACTTTATACATTAATGATTTAGATGAAGGAACTGAGGCCATTCTGGCTAAGTTTGCAGATGATACAAAGATATGTAGAGGGAGGTGGGAAGGCTGCAGAAGGATTTGGACAGGTTAGGAGAGTGGGCAAAGAAGTGGCAGATGGAGTACAACGTGGGAAAGTGTGAGGTCACGCATTTTGGTAAGAAGAATAGAGGTACAGATTATTTTCTAAATGGGGCGAAAATTCAGAAGTCTGAAGTGCAAAGAGGCTTGAGAGTTCTATCCCAGGATTCTCTCAATTTAAACTTTCAAGTTGAGTCAATATTTAGGAAGGCAAATGTAACTTTGGCATTTATTTTGAGAGGACTAGAATATAAAAGCAAGGATGTACTTCTGAGGCTCTACAAGGCTCTGGTCAGGCCACATTTGGACTATTGTGTGTAGTTTTGGGCCCCATATCTCAGGAAAGATGTACTGGCCATGGAGCAGGTTCAGAGGACGTTCACAAGAATGGTCCCAGGAATGAAAAGCTTAACATATGAGGAAAGTGTGGGGACTCTAGGTCTATACTTGATGGAATTTAAAAGAATGGTGGCGGGGGGGGGGAATCTAATTGAAACTTACAGAATACAGAGTGGACAGAGTGGCTGTTGGAAAGATGTTTCCATTAGTACGAGAGACTAGGACCTGAGGGCACAGCCTTAGGACGGAGATAAAGAGAAACTTCTTCAGCCAGACAGTGGTGGATCTATGGAATTCACTGCCACAGAAGGCTGTGGAGGCCAGGTCATTGAGTATATGTAAGATGGAGATAGATAGGTTCTTGATTGTCAAGGGGGTCAAGGGTTAGGGGGAGAAAGCAGGAGATTGAGTTGAGAAACTTATCAGCCATGATTGAATGGCGGAGCAGACTCGATGGGCTGAATGGCCTAATTTCTGCTCCTATGTCTTATGGTCTTATGGACAGAACAGTATGAGACTTGTTGCTTTTTTTAGAAGGGTGTGAGACTTGTTACTTTTTCTCTTTTCTCTTCCATTTTTATTACCACTATAATTATTTATTATTACCACTATAATCATTATTATTACTTAATAAACATACGTATTTAAACAAATTGCCATTGTTGAGCCTTAATTATATTTATCCGAATCTGATACACGCTGTGATCCAAGACAGAGATAGATACGTTCTTGATTAGTAACAGGATCGAAGGTTAAGGGGAGAAGATAGGACAATGCAGTTGAGAAACATATCAGCCATGTCCGAATGATAGAGCAGACATGATGGGCTGAATGGCCTAATCCTGCGCCTATATCTTCCAACCTTAAAGACGAATGGCAGCACACTGGCCCCAGGTTATGTCCTATAAAGTGCTCTCTTATTTTCCTACCAAGTCCCTGTGGTCTCCCCGTAGTTGGTGCTACTCATTGCAATCAATTAAAAAAATAATATCCATACACTGCATTTTCCCACGTAGACCATTTTTCCACAAGTCTTTTTTTCTCAACTATTGTATTGTGATACATTTGCTGAAGTATTTACTTTTACCACTGCATTTTCTCTCCCAAGGCTTTGACTTTACAAATTCAGATGATCTGGATGTTTCATGCACCTGAACATGTTTGCTTTGGATGTGGAAGAATAGTAGTTTGTCAGATAGAAGATAATTGATTTTGACTGTAATCCTAAAGATCTGAGGTCCTTACTTCTATCCTGAACAAGAAGGTCTTTAATCTCTTGCATTTCTTTAGATTATTGATGTCTATTCATTATAACTATTGGTGTAGTCTTTACTATACAGATGATTTTTTTCTTGCAGTGTCTTGGATCTTTTCATGTTGTTTGTCTCTTTTTATTGTTGACTTTGGTGCAATTGTATGCACTACATCTTCAATTCATGGCAATGCAATTTAGTTCTTATCCCTGTGTAGCTCTGTGTTGAAGTAGGTAGTTTTCTTGCTCAGAAATTGAATTATTGTTGAAACCAACTTGTCCAATTCCTTAGCTGGTGATTCATTCTTGCTTGACGTGATTAACTTTATTATTGTTGGAGATTCTTATTTGGAAGGTGGGGAGGTCTGACATTTCATTTGACCTTGGCTGTTCCCAATCACCTCAGCCCCAAACAGCAGGCTTGAATTTGCAGGAGAGGGTTATTCACTGTGCAGTGAGGCAAACTGATTCAATTTAGTTACACATGTTTACGTCATCTATCATGATATATCTCCTCAGTTATTAGCTCTGCTTGTAGTTCTTCTCAAAAATTTCTTGTCATTTTGGAATCATAACTCTCTTCAACTTTGTTAGCAGTGAAAATCATTTCAGCCAAATTATATAATTACAATTTTCCACCTCATTTATGGCATGAAACAATTCTTAATTCTGTTGAAAGTAACTTCTGGGTATTTTGTTTTCTAAAATTTAAGTCTCTCCATGAGTTTACGGACATGAACAAAATTTCCAGTGTGCATTTCCTTAACCTTTTGTTGTTTAACTTCTTACGTATTTTAATCAATATTGAGGTTAATACACACCCGTGTTACTTGGGAGTGAGAGTTCTTGGTTGTGAAGTACAGAAGGGTTTTCTTGCTGTCCCCTACGTTGGACAGTTGCTATTGGAATATATTTTAATGTTAAGTGTGATACCCCTGAACAAAGTAACTCAACATCTATCAGCTGTAAGTAGTATTTTGTCAAACAAAGCTACGTTTCCGTCCTGCTTCTAACTCGAAATTTGTAAGGTGCTCGTTGATGTGAATATCTGCATGTCAAGTTGTTTGATCAAATTCAAACTACCAAGGAGTGTTTATCTCTCTGGATGGGCAGTTCTTCAGCCTTTTTCTTTTCTGTGGTGAGGTCCTGAATCAGTCCTTTTTAGACACTGAATCTGTGAAGATTCCTTACTCCACAGCATTGACAACCTTTTAGTGTCTGGTATCTGTCCTGCCCACTACATTGGCTTATTGGCCGTGTCTTTTATGATTTTGTACATTAAGAAATAAAGAGATACGTAGATATCCTGTGTCTAGTCCTACCCTTTTTCTGTTGGAATTGACCTGTTGTTCTTCCAGACGTCTGCTTTATTCATCATCTGAATGCCTTTCCCTAGAGTTAGCTCTTCTCTGAATAAATAAATTTGATTAAGACATTCAGTACTCTCTACAACAAGTCTATCTCTCATGACTTCTAACTTTAATTCTCCATACATGCCAGGGGCATGTTTTGACCTCCATGCTGAGCCTTCTCAACGTTTAACTAATTTGTCATGTTCAGTCAGATACGAAGCTAAATATTAATGAGATGAGTTGGTACATTAACAACTAATAATCCTCCTAAATTGGCAACTCACCGCTGCATCACCCTGGTGTGTATCAAAGGTCTAAAAAAGTTCAGTGAGACGGTCCAGGGAATGAATTAGGCCTTTCCTGACTTGGTGTCGGATTCTGCCACAAATCTCACCACAGACCATAGATGCTCAAACTAATATAGGATTCCACCCGGTGGATCATCTGTTAGGTCTGAAATGCTTTCTGTGTCGTTCTCTGGAGTATTCTTCGGTGTTGAGGGTTACCACAAGGTTTATTAGGTCCATTCTCTTCAGCAATCAACAGTCTCCATTTCTCTTAAAGTTTTCTGTTCATCAAAATATTTTTCCCCTGTTTCTTGAAGGCTTAAATTCCAACTTCTCTGAGTTAGCATCATTTCGAAATGTTGCTGGTCATCTCTGCTCTTTATATGGTAGCAAGGGTTCACTATAGCCAATGTCTGTGTGGGTTCCTTCAAGTCTGAGGTAGCCTAATGTTGATGAGGGTAGCTGCCTTTCTGGTCAAACCAGATGAGTATTATTGAGTAGACAAAATTTATTGCAAGTCTGCGACTATTTCCATATTTGATGTATATGTTACTACAGAGGCTGGAGCACACTAGTCCCAGGTCAATATCCTATATCCTCCTTCTTTACTCTCCACCCAAATCTTCATGAAATTATCATAATGGGTGGTGCTTTCTGCATTCCATCAAATATTGACAATTTCAGATTCCTTCAGATCCCTATACAACAGTTAAAACAATAGAAGATTCAGCTATGTCTTCAGCAATTATAACAGTCAGTGAAAAGGTCAATGGGCTCGTAACAGAATACGTTGATTCGGTTTCTTTCATGGTAAGTGGGCATCACTATAAAGGTCACAGCCCACTTGTTGTCCATCCGTAATTGATCTTAAACTGAGTGGCTTGCTGAGCCATTTCAGAAAACAGTCGAGAGTCAAACATATTGCTGCATCTCTCGAGTCACATGTAGGCCAGACCGGGTCAGCGTGGCAGATATCCTTTCCTGAGGAGTATTTGTGAGCTGGATGGGATCATACAAAAATTGATGACAGCTTCTTGGTTGCTATGGCTAAGCTTTCAATTCCAGGTTTTATTAATCACATTTAAAACCTAATAGCTGCCATGGTGGGATTTGAATCCATATTCCCAGAAGCCACGTGCCTTCTCTGGATTTGAATCATGTTCCACTAGCCTCGTCCACTGGATTACTAGTTCAGTAACATTGCCATTAATAAGACCACAAGATGGTTTATACAATTGAGGCAGTTGGGGGTTTCAGTATATTAGTTCTCTTCAAGCAAAAATGATTCCAATGTATGGTTTACATATGAATATTAAGGTTTAAGATATCCTATGGTTGAGCTATTTCTGCAGCTAGTAACTCTACATTAATTAATCTTGACATGTATTTATAGTGGGTGATCCTTAGTTAAGGTATTTGGTGAAAGGTCTGTATGGAAAGCAATACTGACAGTGTCCTAATGTGCCCTGTTAAATGGCTTGTGACATTTTTCTACATTTAAGTTAATGCTGATTGACAATATTGGGCAGAATGTTCCTAACTCCTGCTACAGAAGGTAGCCTTGAGCATGGTGATGAGTGGAAAAAGATTGAGTGGTGGTAGAATGTGGGAATATGATAAATCATCAAAAGAAGTGTAATGATTTCAACAGTTACCATGTAATTTCTTTCGAAATGTGTATAAAGATTGTGTTCCTGTTTTTCAGAATGGATACAAATCTTTAGTTATCCTCAATAATTTGATTGGCCGGTGGAGAGGAATAAATCATTGTATAATTGAGAATGAGGGGCCAGAATGCTTCTGCAGGACACGTCCTGGCTGAAATGCCAAGATGCACCTTCCCAGGAACTCTGCTGCTGACCGTATCAAAATTCAGAGAGGAACAGGAAATCACTTAATATAAATGTCATTAGTGGATTCAGCTTGAATCGTCACCTATTCCTGACCTGGGGGAGGAAACTACATTTACATTTGGCCTGCTCCCGTCCCTGAAGGACATGGAGGTTCTGTCTGTCAAAAGGGCTGTGGGTGTAAAGGAAGAAATTATAATGCTGTATCAAGATGATACAGAGACCGACATGATGCTCTTTTGGACATTGATTCACAAATAACATTCTTTGCTTTCTGAGTTCTATACATAATGGGGAAGAATTTGAAGATCAGCCTAGAAGAAATAATGGCACATCATTCCATATATTAAACTTGTGACTCCAACCAAAAATTGTAGAATCCTATTTCTTCTTCGGTTTCATTAAAATCCTTCTCTACATCATTTAACTAATTCATCCATTGTTTTCAAAAACTTATGTCCTGTACCTGCTCTCGTCTGATGAGAATAGTTTTTGATTCCCAGCCTTTTTACACCTAACAAAATTTTGAATCAGCAATCTGTTGAGGAACCTCCATTATCATGTGGTGATGGTGACATAGGAGCAGGGGAGTTCCAGCTGTTGTGTCAGTGCATTCAGTAACATGTGGCAATGGTGAAGGAATGTAGTTGGAATAATAAAATGGATCCTCTGGAGAAAACAGGATGTCTTTGTGGGGAGTAGCAGACATACAAAAGATTCCTCATCCCAAAGTAAACCACAGATTTCATTCCATATAAATATTCCCTGGTTCCCCTTTAAGTTTCTTTTATGTTTCTAATGACTTGATGACCACAGACTATGAATGTATACTACATGATCTCTGGACCATCCATGTGTTCAGATCTCATGATCCATTTTGCTGCCTGTTCAACCTAGTAGTGAGCCATACAGCATAGGGACAATCCCATGCTAAACTCTTTTGATCTCAGTCAAGATCGCAATAGGAGTGCTTCCAGAGATGCCAGCTTTCCTAGGTTGAAGATATTTTCAGCATCTAATTATAATCCATTGAGTACTGCAGTATAGGTTGCTAATGTGTATTCTTAACACAAAAAGAATCGAAGGGAGGAAATGACAGAGAAAATTGTCACATACTGAAATCATATGCAGTCAGTCATGATTTTGTCAACTACCGTCTGTTTACATTTAATGTGTGGGGGAGTATTTGAGTGCATTTTATTAACACAACAACTGATGATCCAAGAGCTCAAATAAGATGGCAATCAAGTATACGTTTTGATTAAAAATAAACATTTTAAAATAAGACATTCTTTTAAAGCAACAAGTAATTGAATATCAAAATAGAAAATGTGCTACACGAAAATAGATCACCTTTGGTGATGTATTCAAAATTAAATGAAACTGTGTTGCATAGCTGACAATGTGAAAGGGCAATCCAATGTCAGTGATTGGCAAATCCTTATTTTTGATTTTTTTTTATTCTTGGCATGACTGATGTCCCCATGGGACACTCAGTTTCAATTGATGCAATATATTTCAGGAGAAATTGCAATATAAAGAGAATTTTAATAGAACTTTTCAAAATCTGTAGACTCACTGATTAATACTTCCATTATTCTCCAAATAAAATTCCTCTTACCATCGAAGGGAAACACGTTGCATTTAGCTGTTTTTGCTGCACACTTTAAATAGTAATTAATTAATGTATCTAATGAACAATCCAGACAATGTAGCATCTTGATAAGAATTGATAATAACACACGGTTCTGCCGTTTATCATTATTGGTGAAGCAGAGCTCTGGAGACGGCCACAAAGGGATGCAAAATGAACTTACTTTCGAAGGTGAGGGGTGCTCTGTGTTAACAGAGGTCCATTAAGTGTTGATCCACAAAATGTAATAGACTGGTCCTTATAACTAAATCTAATTCATAAGTTATCTTAAGGGCGTAGCCTGCATAGGTTTTTATAATTCTTTCATAATGGAGAGAAGCTAGAAATTTGAAAGAGGAGAGGGGTTTGGTATTTTAGGCACATGGATCAATAATTACTCATGCACAGGAACAAAATAAGTGAAAGCAGGAAGTTTCTTTGCATTTGAAGGGTCATCAAAACCTGAAACTCTCTCTGTCGTAAGATTGTACGTGCTGAGTCAATAAAGTTTTTAATTATGATGATTGTGTTATGATCCCAGACCAGACCAATATATTTGTGTCACAATCGAGGTGGGACCAGGAATGTCTTTTTAAGTTAGACAAAATGTGAGATCCCTTATATTGAATAAAAGAATGAGGCCATAAGATTCCAAAGCTTTGAATAAATGAACAAATGTTACTATACAAAGTTAAATTGTAATACATCTACATTACACTTATAACATTTATTCTAACATCCAGAATTAACATGAGGTGAATGTGGGGAACTGTAGTTGAATACCTCACACAGCACATCAAATCACAAATGTACTCCAGTTAAATCAAATTGACTTCTCATTGACCTCCTCCACACCCCACTCCCGACATTAGTGGTACTATGGGTCAACAAAGCTGATTAAAACTTTGCAAGGGATTCCATTTTTTCTCCGTTGAAGACCTAGCGTTGGGACTCCCTCAAAAGCTACTCTGTCATAGACTTCTTCAATAACTACTTGTGCCCTGTTAGTTCACTCTCCTAATTGAGAATGCACTCCCTTAAATTCTGGAAGCTGCACTGTAGTACTTACTCGCAGGCACAATTTCAGCTTGTCTGCAGATAGCTAGCTTCACCAAGCTGGTACTGCCTCTTTATCTCTCCAAGCTCTAATCTTGTTCAATGGTACCAAGCAAATACTGCTTGTGGGCTTCTTTCACCCAATTCTCTGTAGCACAAAACTATTAATAGCTCAAAATCTTCTTCTGAGCCCTCTAAGGCTCTCAGGAGCTTTGCTGAGCACTAGACTCAGCACTTTTCCACACCAGCTAGCTCCCAGGACTTTTTCTGAGTCCTAACTTCATGGAGTTATCAATTAGCTCCTACAACTTTATTCTGAGCTTTAACTACATTGCACCACTGACTTCTATCAACTTCTCAGCAGCACAAATAACAGAAGCACTTATTCTGCTTATTCATTTTCTCCCCACACTCTTTTTCTATCTCCAGGTATCTTACTATCTACAATTGACTCTAACTTTTGAGTTGCTCTTCAGTAAGAATTGAACTATTTTGTATGATATATTGAAATGCTTGCAGCAAGTCCTGCTCCATTACCAGGAAAAATCATATGCTAGTAATATAGGAACACCAAACTCTCTGAATGTTACAATTTCTCAGATGTGGCTTTACACAGTCCATATGGATTAAATAAATAGATTTTGTCACAGGACAAAGGTTGTTCTTAGGCAATTTGTCAAGGAAATTGATCAAATCAGAAGAATGGATTTGTAGTTCAGGTCAACCATGATTTAATTGAATGGCAGAATAGTGTGGAGGTTTTGTGATGTATTGGGTAGCATCCTTGCCAATGAACATTGGAACAGGAGTAAGCCATTCAGTCACTTCAGTCTGTTCTGTCATTCAATGCGATCATGGCTGACCTTTTCCCTAACTGTGTATGCCGGCCTCTGGCTCATATCACTTCATATTTTGCTGAACAAAAATTTATCTATCTGAGATTTAGCATCAACTGCCATTTGTGAAAGGTAGTTCTAACCAGCTACCACCCTTTATGTGCAGAAGTGCTTCCTCATTTCTCTCCTGAATGGTCTGGTCCTAATTTTTATATTATGTCCCCTAGTTCTAGAATCCTCAGTCAATGGAAATAGTTTATCTTTGTCTACCCTGTCATTTCCAGTTAATATCTTGAAGATTTCGATCAGATCATCCTTAACCTTCTAAATTCTGGGGTAAACAGGCCTAATAATATCTCCTCACAACTTAACCCCTGAAGTCCAAGTATCATTCATGTAAATTTACTTTGCACTCCCTCAAAGACCAATATATCCTTCCTAAGGTGTGGTGCCCAGATCTGCTCCCAGTACTCCAAGTGGTGTCTAACCAGGGTTTTGTGTAGCTGCAGCACAGCTTAAGCATCTTTATACATGAGTCCTCAAGATAGAAAAGCCAATATTCTAATAATCTTCTTAATAATTTTCTGCACTCATTCATGACATTTTAAAGATCTATGCACCTGAACCCCTGACTCTCTTTGGGCATCCACTGTATTTAACTTCATACCATCCAGAAGGTGTCCTGATCTATTCTTTTTTTGATCTGAAATGGGTAGCCTCACATGTGCTTGCATTGAACTCCATCAGTCACAGTTTTGCCCATTTATCAAGTTTATTAATATTCTTTTGTAATTTTATGTTATCATCTTCACTGTGTGTAATGCTGCCCCGCTTTGTGTCATCAGGAAGTTTGGATATATGACTTTCAATGCCATTATCAAAGTTGTTAATAAATAATGTGAAGAATTGATGCCCTGAAATAGATCCTTGGGGGTATACCACTGGTCACATCCCGGCAATTTGAGTGCCTACCCATTTCCCTACTTTCTTTCACCTGTCACTCAGCCAATTTCCCAGTCATGTGCTCCCCTACTTCCTTTGACACCCCCGTGTGGAAGCTGTCAGGTCCTGGGGATTTGACTCTCTTTAATGAGCTAAACAATTTCCATCAAGTTTCACTCCAAGACTTAGAAACATATGAAATAGGAGTAGAAGTAGCCCATTTAGCCCAACCCCGCTGGCCTGCTCCACCATTCAATGAGATCACGGCTGATTTGCTTGTTTCAAATTCCACATTCCGGTTTGCCTCTGACAATCCTTGATTCCCCTGCCTAACAAGAATCCATCCACTTCTATCTTAACAATATTCAATGACCACACTTCCACCACCTTCTGAAGCAGAGAGTTCCAAAGTTGCACAACCCTCCGAGAGAAAAATTATCTTCATTTATGTCCTGAAGGGATAAGCCCCAATTTTAAAACGGTGCCCCCTAGTTCTGGACTCATCCACTGGAGGAAACATCCTTTCCATCTTTGTCCTGAAAGGGCAATGTAAATTTTAAAACTCGTTTCTGAGAATACATTCCTTCCGTGTCCACATTCTCAAGACCAATCAGGATCTTATACACTTCAATCACTCTTCTAAGCTCCACAGGAAATAAGCCTAGCCAGTCTAACCTAACCTCACAAAGTAACCTGAGAAACAAGGTATAGAGCTGGATGAACACAGAAGGCCAAGCAGTGTCAGAAGAGCAGGAAAGCTGACGTTTTGGGTCTGGACCCTTCTTCAGAAATGGGGGAGGGGAAGGGGATTCTGAAATAAATAGAGAGGGGGGGGGAGGCGGATGGAAGATGGATAAAGGAGCAGATAGGTGGAGAGAAGACGGACAGGTCAAGGAGGCGGGGATGGAGCCAGTAAAGATGAATGTAGGTGGGGAGTTAGGGTGGGGGTTGGTCAGTCCAGGGAAGACGGACAGGTCAAGGAGGCAGAGATGTGGCTGGTAGGTAGGAGGTGGGGGTGGGGCTTCAGCTGGGAGGAGCGGATGAAGTATTCATTATGACCGGAAACGTCAGCTTTCCTGCTCCTCTGATGCTGCTTGTCCTGCTGTGTTCATTCAGCTCTACACCTTGTTATCTCAGATTCTCCAGCATCGGCAGTTCCTACTATCTCTCACAAAGTAACCTGCTCATTCTATGGATCAAATGAATAAAACCCTGAACGACCTCCAACACATTTACATCTTTCCTTCAATAGACTCACTACAGTGTGGAAACAAGTCATTCGGCTCATCAAGTCCACACCAATCCTCTGAAGAGCATCCAACACAGATGCATTCCCCTACCCTATTCCTGTACTTCCCCTGACCACCCGACCTAGCCTGCACATCCCTGGACACTACAGGCAATTTAGTATGGCTAATCCATTTAATCTGCACATCTTTGGACCGTGGGAGGAAACCAGAGCATCCGGAGGAAACCTACATAGACACAGGGAGAATGTGCAAACTCCACACAGACAGTCACCTGAGGGTGGAATTGAACACCGGTCCCTGACACTGTGAGGCTGAAGTGCTAACTACTGAGCCACCATGCCAGCCAATAAGGAGACCAAAACTGCACGTAGCATTCGCAATGTGGTCTCACCAATGTCCTGGAAAACTGAAATGTAACAGACTTAATTTTAAGTTCAGTTCCTCATGTAAAACATGATGACACCCCATTAGCCTTTTTACATATGTATTGTACCTGTATACCAACTTTTTGTGACTCGTAATCTCGAATGCCTAAATCCTTTTGCACCTTCGGATTCTGCTGTAGTTCTCTATTTAATTAATACTTCATGTTTGCCCACATTATCTTTTGGAAAGCAGCTGGTTTAGTTACCAATGATTGTAGTAAAATGCTCGACCCAAGCTTGATGGGGTAAAATTGGTTGCAAGAGATTCACCTAGATTAACTCAATAATTTTCAAGTAGATAATGGTTGCCTGAGTGAAGTTCTATTTAAGTACCTGGAAGTCTTCCAGGAGGGCCTAGGGATTATCCGAGGAGCCAAGACCATCTTGCATGTTGACAAAGAAGCAATTCCATGATTCTGCAAGGCCTGTCAGTGCCATAAGTAGAGGCAGAAATCAGAACGCTGGAAAGTGAACAAATCGTTGAACCAGTCCAATTTGCAGAATGGTTGGACGTGCTTAGAGTTCGTTCGTCAAACACAGGGACGAAGAGAGAAAAGCTGAATGCATCTTTTTAATACACGGAGTCCCAGAAGTGTTGATCACAGATAATGGGCCATTGTTTGCCAGCAGGGAATTTGGGCATCTCCTAAAGTCGCACATGAGGACTGCTCCAGACAATCCATCATTCGTTCAATAGCCTGGCAGAAAGAGTAGTCCGAACTTTGAAAGCAGGCTTGATAAAGCAGCCTACAGATTTGCTAGATACCAAGCTGTCATGGTTCTTATTTGAATGTAGGACCACCCCACATGCAACTACAGGGATAGCACCAGCAAAGTTGCCAGTTGTAGAAGACTCCACACCAGGATAAGTCTGATCTTCCTGGATCTAGCAGATAGAATAAAACGGCATCAGGAATGCCAATGCCAGACCCAAGACTCTGCCAAACGAGAGAGACAGTTTGATACAGGGTGTTTGGGGAGAGTTGTTAAAGAGGAGTCTCCAGTTCTATGTTCAGCATATGAATGCCATTTACTCAAAGCTCTTTTACCATAAGTGTGGGGGAGGCCAGAGATGGCCCTGAATCTGGCTTTCACGTGGGGCCCAGTTTCCCTCTTATTCATAGCTCAGATTAGAGGTCAGTGACACTATACCTTTCCCAATAAAGTACAGGATATTTATACATTTTGTGTTACAATAATTACATGCAATATTGACATCAGTGCCCGTTGACTGTTACGCCCCTCCCCAGACATTTGCCTGCTGCATCATACTGAGTGGGTGCTGGCTGCTACCTTGTGAAACTGCAATTATTTATTTTCCTGAGGTCATAATGACAAAGTAATGTTTTGCAAATGCCCCCTTACAATGCTATCTGTTTTCCGGTGTCCCTTCACAAAGTTATCTGTTTCTGACCTTTGTTATACGTCATTCAGTCCTTGGTGTTTACACTATTTGTCCTTCAATCCCCCCGCCTGCTGACAGGATCGGGGCTTCTCTCTACTAACTACAGCCATTTATCTAAAAGAATTCAACTGAATTCCCGAATGTTAATTTTTTCATTGCACTTACAATTTCAGTACATCTACGTGTTTAATATGTAACAGCAATCACTTAAAAAAACCTTTGATTATGATAGGACTTTCCCTTCTACACTTTACTAAATAATAAGTTTTCTCTTTCCCATTAAGATCTCTCCGAGGCACTTCATTATCTTATCTGGTTGTCATGAGCATGAAGACTACAATTCTGAGTATGGAAACTCTACCTTAACTAACTCAGAGATAGTAGGAATGACCATTGCTGGAGTCTGAGATAACAAGGTGTGGAGCTGGATGAACATAGTAGGCCAGGCAGCATGAAGAGGCAGGACGAGAGTCAAGGACATTTCATGTGTAAATAAAGGGTGACTTGGTGACAGGATACTAGCCTCTGTTGAGTTATTTCAAGAAGGACTGCAACCCTTCATATTTCTGCTACTATTGTCTATCCTTATGTCACTAATATATCATCTCTGTGAACTGTGGAATGCACTAAATGGGAAACACATTGCAGAAATCATATCATAACAATAAAGATGTTCATCTTTCAATTTAAGTAACTGAAGGTTAAGAAAAGCTACTTTACTTATTTTCTATATGTTAGAAGCACAAGTAATTCTTCATTTTTTTCTGTCTATGGTATCATCAATTAGCAAACAACTTGCATCTCTGTACTTACAATGTTACATTATTTTAATTATCCATCTGCAATTCAAAGGGCTTAGAAATAACTTAAGATTTCCACGATGTACAACTATCATTTGGATGTTTTTGACTCATAATAATTCTCAGTATTTTGGTCAACTTTGGAGGATGAACTGACTCTTTTCCTTGCCTTGCTCCTACACTGGTCTCAACAAAGTTTGGTTTTGAAAAATGTGATATTGCCAATTAAACATCTATTCAACTGCGTACAGCTCAGTACCAGAAAGACATTAGACAGATTCATTTCGTAACAAATAAAAAAGTGTATTGCAAAGTAAACTTACTCGGGTGAAGATGTAAAATTAATTAACAAAAGCTTTAAACTGTACAAATATATACAACCAACTTTCTTGAAAATTAGCATAATTTTTAAAAAAGATGAAAATTATCTGCAATACTGTCTTAAAAATACTTGGGGCAAGTATCAGTTAAATTCAGGAAAATTAACTATTCAGATTGTCGAAACTTTTGTCTGTTGTCAAAATCAATTTACTTTCAAGCTGTTGAGGTGTACCTGGATCAGTTATGCCTGGCTGAGGTCACTTTTCTGGAGACAACAGGGTAGATTTCAAATTTTCCTATAGAAACCCTCCATGTGCAGTGATGATATCTTCCATTGGATTTTAAACCGACAAAATATGATGAGTGAAATATCAGAGAAAGAGCTGTTCCTGTTACAAGATCTTTCAGACTGTCTGTGTTCAAACTCCAATAGCGTTATTACCTTTAGAAATTGGGTCATGTGTCCTCTCTGAAAATGCTACAGGCTTGATGTCTCTATCTGTATTTTTTGTTATTTGCAGATTTAGCTTTTTTGCTGCTGTAGGCAATGTCCCTGGCTTTGAAAATTGTTATTTTTTGAATTCAAGATTATATATGTATATATATTTACTGTCAATTATATTGTACATTAATGTTTCAGATAACACATCTTCATAACACTGGTATGTGCAAATTTCTGTACTAAACTGCCTGTTTATATCTAAAAATATTAAAGTATCTCTGTTCTTTGCTGCACTGTAATTTTCCATACTTCCAATCTGTGATGCCCCCATAAGATATTCCAGACATCAGTCTGTAGTAATTCAAGTTCATTTCTTGAAAGCCTATACTGTTTAATCAAAGTGTAGTAATTAGCGTTACATGTAATAACCCACATCTAAGCTAACTAACAAGAAACATCCTCAATAGTGCAATGTGTGTGCAATTTCACCATAGATTTTAAAAAATAACAAAAATTGGCAGAAGGTGTAATTTTAACTGAATCTTCTTAACGGAATCAGATTATTTGTTTATTTTATACAATACCGAAATGAACTCCCATTGAAGTTAACAGAGAATAAAATCAAAATGGCTAGAGTGAAACAGATGGTTGATCTTATCCATCAGATTCACACAAGACTCCAAACTCCGCTTTTTAAAAGAAGTTTTATCCATTATGTCTGTCCTTGGGTAAAGATGTTATGTAAATAGATAAAAAACAATTTATCAGAAGGTGTATTCTATCCATATTCAATAGATGCTAGCCATTCTCTGGTGCCTTTCTAGGGGCTCTTGTAACACAGTGGCAGTGCCTCATGTCTGCGCCAGGAGGCCTGGGTTCAAGTCCCACTTGCTCCAGAGGTGGGTAATAACATCTCTGAACAAATCAATCAGAAAATATCTACAATAGTTAGAAACATGAGCTTGAAAGTTGCTCAGAGATAGTAAGAACTGCCGATGCTGGAGTCAGAGATAACACAGTGTGGAGTTGATTGTGTACTTAATTATGGTGGATGGGGAATATCAAAGCCAAGCTTTATTCAATCTCACCTAAATTCCTCGTGCAGAGGAGCACTGAATTGTGACCAAAAACCAAAGATCTCGGTTGATTTCCCCTTGATAACCCAGATTCACTGAAACTAAATGTTGTGTCCTTATACTGTATGGGAATAGTTAACGTAGCACTAATTTGGTGTTTGCATCTTAGAGTTGTTTTTAACATACATGTTACATTACAAACTGAGGCGTCAGAGAATAATTTCTGTAAATTGTATATATTCTGTTTAATCAAGTTCCTTTGCTCTTTGAGGCATGTACATTGCGACCCAACACATACATTTAAGTAGTAGCTTCTTTGGATCACTAATTAAAGCTTCAGGACTAGCCTTCATCTCCTCTGGAGCAGCAGCTGTTCTGTATTCGTACATCAGCAAGCTTTAATCGCAGCTGCAGGAACAACTCTTTACATTTTTTCCTTTTAAGTATTTTACTGAGGTCACAGGAACACCTAGAGCCACATCCGGAGGAAAGTAAGAAATGATTAGCTTGTGATAAGGTTTTCCCACTGTGCTATATTCTGAAACAACAGGAAAAAGGAACAGGAATCCCTCACATTTAGAGGATTGAAAACAGATGCTTATTGTAAGCAGCAGATGTCACAGCTTGGAACCCTATAACAACTTCTAACGCGATATATTTAGTGTCAGCTATCCAGTTTAATATGTCCTCTCTGCTGCTTGTTTTTTACCCCCCCTCCCACTGTCTAATTTTATGCTTTTATATGATATTTTGTGCTTATTAAAGTTAGAGATGTCAGCAAAGGTATGCACCATATTCATATTTTGAAAATCTAACTTTAAACAATTCTAACGCAAGTAACTTTCTGTTTACTTCATATCTGCAATCTACTTTAACCTAAATCCTTAACTGACTTACACTTCAATGCATTTGTGTGATTTCTTTTCCCCCAACTACCTGAGTTGTTCTGATAGCCTTTCTGGCTAATTAATGAGTTTATTTTGTCTGGCTGATAAATTGCATATCATCCTGTTTTGTGGATATGTGTTCACCACAAGCAGCATTGGGAGTGGTTCAGACTGACCCTTCTGAGCTGAATTGAAACTGACTTGAAAAAGACCTAAATTGGAGCTACTGGTTTGTCCTACTGCATTTAATTATTATTACTTTCTGACTTTTACTTTGCTTTTGTCCATATTTGGTTTTATTTCTCCTTGCTTAATTCTTGGTCTACTCTGCTTCCTTTATTCTACCCCTCCCTCCTGTCCCAGATCACTAGGTGCCATGCATTGATGATGGATGGAGTTAGCAATAGATTTTACTGTACTGTCCCTCTTAACTAACTCACTTCTCAACACTGACTAGTACATTAATATATCAGAATATCAATATATTGAAAGATAGTGAAGACTTTTTTTGCCCATGGAATTATAGTCCAACAATAGCCAACATTTTTCAGGGGAAAATTGTATGTGGAAAAGGAGAATTGTGGTTGAGGTAAAAATTACTGTTAGCAGTTGGATTGCTTAAAAGCACTCCTGCGATCGGTATGTGAATACCATTATTAGCAATGTATTACTGTTCATTGATCACTGTAGGATGTCTTCACCTGATGAAAAGTGCTGTATAAATGTTTTTATCTGAAAGTTCTTTGTTCCTTGTTTAAATATCCCTGATAATACTTGACCTGACTGCAGTCAAGAATGCAACTTTGCTGTGACTATCATAGGTTTACAAAATAGTTTTGGGTGTATATCAATAAGCAGGTGATAGTCTATCTTAGGATCCAAGCTCCAATGTGCAAAGATATTTTACGAAGTATAACACTAAAGTTGCGGAACATTAGCGAAGTAAGTTTAGAATTTCTTTCATCCAAGAATATCTCTGTGTTCTGGCCCAAATTAATTATCTGGAAAATCAATATTCCCATGAGCACCTTTCACACAGTACAGCAATATATGACTCTGATAAAGCAACACACTAACAATACTGCTCTGAGACCCAAAGCTGCAGTTTGATAAAGTAAATCAGAATGTCCGCACAGGAACTTAGAAATGGTAGTAAATAAAAAAAAGGAAACAAGGTGGTTCCGAATGGACACAAGTTTTATTTATTGAGATACAAGTGACAACATTTTACACATTTTCATTGTACTCCTGTATTCCTGACAGGAATTGGACAGTATTGTCACAAAACAATAAAATCTAATTCTAACTCTAATTCTAATTCTAAAGTGCAATTTCAGACAGAAACTCTGGACCTCAGTGAATTCACTGAAGTGACACCGGTTCTGAGTGACAGATCAGTTTGGTAGAGTGCATTATCAGAATAAGTTGCTACCATTTTAATCTGAGAATATATCACACAAATATTTGACTGAACGTTTGTTGGCAGGGGGTCTGTTATTCACTGGAATTATCCATTTTAATCAAGTTTACTATTTGTTGATTTTGCACTTATTTTGTGTATTTAAATTTCATTTTTTACCTTCAAATTCTGGAATTTTCTGGCAAAAGATCTAAAGTGGACTTCCATAATGTATTATTTCTGTGAATCGGTTTTAAAGGTATGGTGATATTGCACCCCCATCGTTGGGTGCTTGGAAAAAAAACAGCAGATGCCAGAACAGAGAAAATAAGTGTGGGTTTGAAAAGTGACATTAATAATGTTTAATACCTTGAAGATTTCAATCAGATCATTCTTTAACCTTCTAACTTATAGAGAAAACAGGCTCAGTTTGTATAATATCTCTGCATAACCCCTAACTTCCAGGTATCATTCTTGTAAACCTACATTGCACACCTTCCAAGGCCAATATACTTTCATAAGGTGTGGTGCCCAGACTTACTCACAGCACTCCAAGTGCAGTCTCACCAGGATTTTGTCCGGGGGGTTGTGCCATAATGCAATAGTTGTGTTCCCATGCAACATCACGTTATAGAAATAACGGCGCCTGTGGGAAAAGCGGGGTTGGGGGCAGACTACCAAAATATATAACTCAAAATCACTCAAAAGCCTAACACAAAGGATAGCACAGTTTCACTAAGTGTTTAATTCATATCTAATGAAATGAAAGTAAATTTAACACCTTATCTTGAAAAAAATGTCAAGATGACTTGATGGGATAGGAGGTTTCAAGGTTACTCTGTTGTTAATGCAGGGGCTGAGGGTCGTCATCATCATCATCACCTTCAGGTGCAGTTGCGGTTGCAGGGTTAGGGCAAAAGATAATTAATCCAGAAGTGGGTGGCTGTGGTTCATTGTCTTCTGACTGTTTCTTGGGGGTTGGCTTAAAAAATACATCCAGTTTTTGCCGCTTTGCCCTTTTCCTTCTGTCATGAAGAAGCTGTTCATAGGGTGCCAAATAAAATCTTATTCCACAAACTGCTACTCCTGCTGCATTCTGCATTGTAATTATTGTCCTCGAAGAACTGTAACTGCTTCTCAATTTCCCTCAGGATAGAAGACAAAACAGAAATGGAAAGCTCTGGTGCTGCATCCTGGACTTCATCTTCTTCATCTCCAGCTTCCACATCCCCCACAGCAACGAGTTGTTGTAAATGCTCTGTAGGGAGGTCTTTGCTGTGAGAGTCAAACAGCTCCTCAACATCCTCACTCTCCAATTATTCAAATGCAGCTTGCTTTACAAGATCAACACAATGTTCCTTGATTTTTGGGAGCTCCTCTAATGGATCAAATATTTTAAAATCTTGAAAAAAATCTGGGTGAAGTTTCCACCAAACTGCCTGCCAGCAGTCCTTACTGACATCATCCAAGGCCTCCATGATAATGTAAATTGCATACTTGATATTAAAGCTCTTCCAAAATTGAAGAACACTGTCCTCATCCCCCTCAGTGGCTGCAATCAGCCTCTTAAATGTATGCCTTAAGTAACAAACTTTAAAAGCTGCTATTGCACCCTGGTCCATGGGTTGAAGGGGGGAGGTTGGAATCGATGGAGTCATGCTACAGCCAACATAAGTTTGTGTTTTAGGAATAGCGTTCCCCTATTCATCATTCGCACTGTAGCCAATTCATGTTGCTGGAACACGCATTATAGCAGAACCCCTTGTATAACTGCTGCAACATCTGCATCCTTATGTTCAGTCCTCTAGATATAAAGGCCGTCATTCCATTAGCTTTCTTGATTATTTTGTGCACTTGTTTGTGACATTTTAAAGGCCTATGCACCTGAACCCCCAAGTCTCTTTGGGCATCCACTGTATTTAACTTCATGCCAGTGTACTTCATTGAGTGTATATCTTGTAATTCTCCAGGTAGCATTCCAGGTGGAATGATACATGATTGTTCAACTGAAGTGCAGCAGTGAATATGGTACCCTTTAAGTACTGTCACATGACAGTTAGTTCCTAACTCTTAATGTACAGTGCAACAATTTAACATAGGGGAGCTGTTAACTACTAGCTCAGGAAAATATAATGTGTATGATTGCACAGTTACTGGCTGTAGGTGCACCTGTGGTTGTTCCCATTTCATCATTTCAGATATATCCTATTGCAAAAATGCGGTGATGTGGCACCTTTTTAACCTTGGCTTCCATTCATGGTGTATGAGGTCAGCAATGAATGAATGGAGCTCATTGTCCATTGTTACTTAAAGTTGCCCCTCATACACAACAACATAGAACAGTAGAGCACAGTACAGGCCCTATGGCCCACAATGTTGTGCTGACCTATTATCCTATTCTAAGATCAATCTACCCTGCATACCCTACATTTTACTATCCTCTACATGCCTATCCAAGAGTGGCTTAAATGTCCCTAATGTATCTGACTCCACTACCACCGTTGGTAGCGCATTCCATGCGTCCACTACTATCTGTGTAAAGAATCTACCTCTGATATCTCCCCTATACCTTCCTCCAATCACCTTAAAATTATGCCCCCTCGTAATAGTCATTTCCACACAGGGAAAAAGTCTCTGGCTACCCACTCTATCTATGCCTCTCATCATCTTGTACACCTCTATCAAGTCACCTCTCATCCTTCTTTGCTCCAATGAGAAAAGCCCTAACTCCCTCAACCTTTCCTCATAAGACCTTATTTCAGAGCTTTTGCATTGCAAGTTGCAATGAGTAGAAATGCAAAACAGCATTGTGCCTTTTATTTGGGATCTGTGCGATCAATCTTTAACCAATCAGTTTGAAGAATTATTACTGAGGTGAACAGCAACTGAAACATGAACTGTTAAATAAAATATTGAATTTAAATATTAGTTGGTATTGTAGAATTTAAGTATCACTGTAATAAGAGAGATGCTGTCAAAACCTGTCTTCTTGAACTCACCAGAACAAATGCAAGAATACCAAATTTCAAAGGGAATAACAATTTATACTCTACACTGAAAAAAGATGCTAATTTGTTGGCAAGCAGATGTTGATTGGTTGAGGTGTTGCTCTGGAGAATGCTGCACAGAGTAGTTAATCCCAAACTTTTGTTTAAATTCAAGCCAGGCAGGTCAGTTCTGATTTGTTCAGTTGTTGCCACGGTACTGTCCAGGGAACTGCTGTCTCCAAACTATTGTTTAGTTGAAACAAGTGCAACACCTGTTCCTGTACATTTACAGAAAATTGGGCTGTGTATGTGAATACATGCAGATTCTAACGAAGATAAGTGAAACCACCACAAGCCTAATTATTTATCTTGTATTAATTGTTAGGGTAATTCTCGGCACACTCAGGGTTATTGAACAAATGCTACCTAATTAGGGAATCACATCTAATGTTGGATCCTATGTTCTGAGTTTTGCAAGCAAGGGCTGGTTGAGTATGGTCCATACTTTGCCAGTTGCCAGCAGCTTAAGGGACACTCAATTTCATACAATCCGCTAGTTATTGGGATGTAAGGTCTACATGCCTGGAATCAGGACATCACTGAAATTTATATACCAAATTGCTCATTTACGTGGTGGGCAGATTATCTTTTTGGCTTGTCGGAAGCAATCCATTAAGTGGAGAATGAGACTCATGTAGCTATGGTAGAATGCAGCAAGAAATGTCCAACTTCACCTGTTGCTCAAATGTTTGGGACATCTCACCAATCCTAAGTAATCTGAGATAGACTGGGCATGTTTCAGGACCAAAAGTGTTAGCCTTCAGACTTTTCCCATGTTCGTGTGATATACAGGGAGCAATGATCTGTTTGAAGTGGCCAATACCCCACAGCATTGCTCTGAAGCTATATTTTGGCATCTCGCTAGTATGATGAACAAATCAATTGGGCCCTACTAATGAAGTTGTCATATTTATGAGTTCACTTGCAAACCAAACAAAACCCTTCACTAATATAGTACACCTTGAAATTCGACATTCTTGTAATTCTGATCTGATGAGTGCAAGATGAAATACTTCTTTAGCATAGGAGATAAAAGGTACTGCAGATGCTGGAGAATCCGAGATA
>JAHRHZ010000068.1:2743357-2770713 GCA_024137785.1 Ginglymostoma cirratum | reverse complement strand
TCAAGCTTTCCTGCTCCTATGATGCTGCTTGGCCTGCTGTGTTCATTCAGCCCCACACCTTGTTATCTCAGAACTATTCTTTCTGTTTTTAAGAAGAAAGCAGTATCTTTTCATTTGTTTTCATCTTTTGGTTGAAATGATGCTCAAAACCCACTTGAATATTGTTCTAATCTTATATAACAAGACACTCTTGTAATCATTCACCACAATGTTATTAGTCTCCAAAATAATTATCAAAACTGTGGTGTCAATGGATTACAATTACAATCAAGTCCATATTGTTTCTGAAAAAGGTTGCATGCATATATGATATCACTGCCTTGTTCTGAATTGAGACAGAACCCCAAGGTCTTCTGGGACTATGGCGACTTTACTTTTTTATGAACAACGTCTAGTTCTTTTGTCCTACATTCAGTTGTATTTTTGTAATCTTGTCAGGTGCAAGGGCAATAACATTGCAATGCATAGTGCGGTGAAATATTCACACCAAACAATAATAGGTGACTGCACATTTTGAAAATAGTAATCAAGTTTTTGGGAACTTAAATTGTGCTGCAAGATCAACCCTATTCACTTTCCTGTTTATTTCATGTAATCAGATGCTATCGTATTGAAAAAAAAACTAACCTAAGATTTGCTAAGAATTGTTTATTTTAAAGAAAACTTACATCTATGTAGCATCTTCTGCTTCCTCACGATATCTCAAAGAGGCAAAATGCCAATAAAACTCCATTGGATTGGGGTCATTGATGTAATGGAAGAACTATGGGAGCCATATTGTGAACAAGGAGCAAAATGATAAAAGAGCAAGTTAATTTGTTTAGTTAGTTGATGAAAATATACACCAGAGGGAACCCCCTTGTTTGCTCTTCGTGATATTACCATGGGATTATTTACATCTGCCCGAGAAACAAGATAGGGCCTCCAATTAACTCACTTATCTTTCTGAAACATTTTCTTTCATGATCATTTTTCAGAATAGACCAACTCTAAGCCTTGATTGATATAAGCTTTAAGTTTAAGAAAGCAACAGCACTGACGAATATTATCAGGCTGCAGCATTGGGACAACTGATAAAACTGGGAGTCTGCAGTCTTGCCTGTGCCAATCATCACATTGAGCAACAATAATAAAGAAAGAAATCATTGGTATCCTGGGTAATGGCTCTGAAAGGGTTTGTGTTCATTTCACATTGGCTCCGCCTATTGTACCAATGTCACTCACTCTGTGAGTAGAGGCAAGGAGTTCTACTCCAGTTTTCAGAGGGCACAGATGTATCTGCGCTAACTCCCTAAGGTCCTAATAGATATGCCTGACTAAACACAGTTGTAATTATTGCTATTACGTAATAAACCTTCTTGTTATATGAGAGTAGTGCCCCTTTTGTAGATCATTTATAGGGGTGAAAGCACTCAACTAATTATTAAATAGGCCCAAGACTAAGCAAAGACAAAGGAAGATTGGTGGCAGCAAATTATCTCAAGGGCGGCTTGGTGGCTCAGTGGTTAACACTGCTGCCTCACAGCACCAGGACCCAGTTTTGATTCTAGCCTTGGGCCAGTGTGGAGCTTGCACATTCTCCCTGTGTCTGCATGGGTTTCCTCCGGGTGCTAGAATGTTAACAGAAATGTTAATTGAAAACAACAGATTTGGTCCACATTTTTGAATAATAAATATGACGCAGTGCGTTTCCATGGTAGTAAACTTAAAAAGGCAGGGAAGAGTGCAGGAGCTGAAAGCAAGTGCCAGGGGCCTGCCAGAATCAGATTAATGTTAGGTTGATGTACAAGAAGAAGAAAACATGATTCACTTATAAATCATGATTTTAACTGAAGTGGCTTTTTGTTATGCTGATTGTATACAATCTACTCTCATTGTGAAGACACAGCGGTACTTATTTCATAGTTTGATTGGCGTAGAGACTCTTTTCTCCCAGAAAATTGTGCTCTTTATTAGTTTGACACATTGAACAGATCTCCTTGATTAGCTGTCAGTTTCCGTCTGAGCTTGCTAAAGTTGTTGTTATAATATTGGTACAACAGAGACAAGGGGCTGGCAGGTCTATATCAGAATGCAGAATTCGCAATGCTGGTTAGTTAAGGAGAACACAGACAGACTTGTTTTTTATTGATGGAATCAAAGGGTGCCAAAGCATAACCGTGAGGGGGAACCCAAGGCCAGCATTGATGGTGAACAGAGGGACTAAGCTCAAGAATGGAACTTGAATGTTGGGGAAGACAGTAAAAAGAATCTGGGAAAGGCTGAGGGGAGGAGAGATCAAAAGTAGTACCAGATTGGGAGAAACCAAAGTTTGTGTGGGAATGATTTTTAGTGGAAGCGTTTTGGGGTCATATGGGACAGATAGGGAAAAGAAAGGAAGCAGGAGTTAGATGGAAGGAGCAAAATTTGAATGGGGTGACTGAAGACCATCTTTGAAGGGGAGTAGAAGAATCTCAGTGAAGGTGTTGTGGAATAGAGAAGAAGCAACAAGAGCACCATTTTAGAAGATTATTCGTTCATGGGATGAGATCATCATAGGCTAGACCATTTATTGCCAATCCTATTTGACCAGAGGGCAGTTGATAGCCAGCTAAATTGCTGTGGGTCTGGAATCACATGAAAAGATGCAACACAAAAGAAGTAATTTAAAACTGAACTGGAGAGGTGAACAATGGATACTTGTTCGATGAGTTCCACTGTCATGGAAGTACTGAGTATGAATTTGTCAAGGATCAGAATTGGAACAGTCCTGTTTCTAATTTACATCAATGACTTGGATTCAAAATTTCAACACAAATTAGGCAAGTTTGCAGACAGTGCCAAACTGGGAAAGACAGTGGAAACAAAGGAAACCACTTAGAGACTACAGATACCCTGCAAAACCACATAAATAGGGAGAACAATGGTAGATGAAAATTAATCCTGACAAGAACAAATGCAGCATACAGGAAGGAAAAATTAGGAATGCATATACTCCTGGAATAGCGCTGAAAAAGTCAAAGAAGACATTGCATGAGTTCTGTTAGTGTTAGCAGAGTTGACATTTTTATTCCCAAAAATATACTTCTTCCATAAAATTTGTAAGATACATTACAAAACATTTCCACTTGAAAATAACTGAATTCAGCAGAATATTCCACATATACTGAACAGAGAAGCAGTTAAGATGTTAAGGAGCTGGAAATAAATGGTCTTTGTGATGATCAGAAGATTGAGTGTAAAAACAAGATTACGGAAGGTTTGCCTATTTATAATATGGCTCTTCATTGTCTCTGAGTCAAAATCTGGAGCTGTCTACTAAACAATTCAGTAGGTATACATACAACATATGAATTAAAATACAATTAAAACTTAATACAGTGGCTAATTTGCACCTTCTCAGAGCAATTAGAAATGGGCAATAAATTGTATGACCTTACCATCAATGCCTGTACCCCATGAATGAAAAAAAGAAGGTGCAAAGTAATTTCTTTCAGCAAGTGTATACATAGTGACTATAGATGCAGTAAGCCTGTGATCACAGTATTGAAATATGAATGTTGTTGAAATCCATATCTTGAAGGTTATCTGCATGTTTAATGAGTCTTTTAATTACCGAAACTGTGCCTAAGTCTGCAGGTCAGATTTACTATATCTGACGTCAACAAGAGTTAAGGTAATTATTAACAGTCATACTTGTTTCTTGCAAAGTGTGTGCGTCACTCAGTAGGTCAACCTGGCTATTGCACATGGATACATTCTAGGTACTGCATTATTTTGGTTTAACTGTGCTCTTTCGGAGGACGGAGGCTAAATTATAGCAAGCTTTGTTTATATTCACCAATCTTACAATTACATCTTGCTGCAAATATAGCTTTTGGGTGGTATTCTTTACATGCGCAGAAAAATAACAATCCTAAAAGAGTACCCATATCGGGCATAATAATAGTGTGAGAGTAAAGCAGTAATTAAAATCCATGAAAAATGTGAAGTTTCAAAGGGGATTCTTTACTTTTATTTACTGTCACTTGGAAGTACAGAACATGAATGTTGCTGAAAAAGGCACATGTTGCTCAAGCTTTTCACCTTGTACTGACCAGGACAAACTCAAGAATGCCGAATTTCAAGCCATTTCAACAATTAATAGGACAGGAGATAAGAGGGCTGTTTAGTTGGAAAGTTAGCTTTGATTGGTCAATATATTGCTGTGGAGAAAGCAGCAGGGAAACTATTGAACATAAGCCCCAGTTAATTTAAAAATATGCAAAGCCTGAACACTCTTTTATGTTTGCAGAGAACAGGACCCTGCCAATGAACATACGTTACTTCCTGTAAGCATAAATGAGCTTTATAAACTTGATTGCTCATGTTAAATTGTTTGTTAGTGTAGCCATTAGCGCACTCAGGGTTGTTCAGTAATGCCTGCTCAATCATGTTATTAAATACAGCAATGGATGTTTGGGGGTTTTGGAAATGTGGTTGGTTACATATAATCTGTGTGGTGTCTATTGAAAACAACTGAAAGATTATGTGATCGGATTCAATCAGCCACTCAGTGGAACATATGGGCCACATATCTGACATTGCATCAGCATTGACGTTTATATAAAGCATTGCTTAATTATGGAGGGCAGAACTGGCTTTTTAGGAGCATGGAAGTAGGCTATTCAGCCTATTGAGCCTGCTCCGTTGTTCAGTTAGATGAGAGATGATTTATGTCTCAATGCCTCTTCCTTCACACTATTTCCATATTCCTTGATGTTATTAGTCTCCAGAAATAGGTTTCTGTCTGGAATATGCTCAGTGATTTATCTTCTACGTCACTCTGGGGTGAAGAATTACAAACACTCACCACCCACTGACCCCACAAACACTACCCCTCACCTCAATTTAAAATGGCCTAGCCCTTATTCTGAGATTATGTCCACTGCTTCTAGACTCACCATTGTGAGGAGACATATTATCTACAACAGCTCTGTCTTGTCATAGTCATAGAGTCATAGAATCATACAGCACGGAAACAGACCCTTCAGTCCAACAAGTCCACGCTGACCATAAATCCAAAGCTAAACTAGTCCAACCTGCCTGCACTTGGCCTATATCCCTCCAAACATTTCTTATTCATGCACTTATCTAAATGCCTTTGAAATGTTATAACTGTACCTGCGTTCACCCCTTCCTCTGGAAGTTCATTCCACACACAAACTAGACTGTGTAAAAAAACTGCCCCTCATGTCTTTTTTAAATCATTCTCCTTCCACCATAAAAATGTCCCCCCAGTCTTGAATCCCCAACCCTCGGGAAAAGACACCTGCCATTCACCTTATCTATACCACTCCTGATTTTATAAACCTCTATAAAGTCACTTCTCAACCTCTTTTATGCTCCAGTGAAAAAAGTCCCAGCCTATCCAGCCTCTCCCTGTAACTCAAACCCTCCATTCCTGGTGACATCCTGGCAAATCAATTCTGAAACATTCTCCAGTTTAATGATATCCTTTCCATAGCAAGGAGACCAGAACTGGACGTAATATGCCAGAAGAGTCCTCACAATGTCCTGTACAACCTCAACATAAAGTCCCAACACCTATGCTCAAAAGACTGTGCAATAAAGGTAAGCATGCTAAGTGCATTCTTTACCTATCCAAATGTGATGCAAACTTCAAAGAATTATGTACTAGAACCCCTAGGTCTCCCTTTTCTGCAACACTACCAACGGCCCTGCTTTTAATTGTATAATATTGCCTTGTTTGTTTTACCAAAATGCAATACCTTACATTTATCCAAATTAAACCCCATCTTCCATTCCCCAACCCATTGGCCCAATTGATCAAGATCCCTTTGTAATCTTAGATAACCTCCTTCACCGTCAGCTACACCATCAATTTTGGTGTCATCTGCAAATTTACTAACCACGCTTTCTGTATTGTCATCTAAATCATTTATATAAATGACCAACAAAAGTTGTCCCAGCACCGATCCCCATGGAACACCACTGCTCACAGGCCTCTCGTCCAAAAAAACAACCCTCCACCATTGCACTCTGTCTCCTGCTTTTTACCCAATTTTGTATCCTTTAAGACATTTGGAGGTTTCGATTAGGCCAATCCTCATTTTTTAAACTAAAGAGAATACAGATCCAGTTTCATTATTCTCTTCACATAAGATAATCCCACCATCCTAGGGATTAGTCTGAAGAACTTCAGTTGCACACCATATATTTCAATAAATATCTTTCCTTAGATGAGGAGACCAAAGTCATACACTACGCTTTAGATGAGGTCTTACTAAGGCAGTAAGGACATCTTCCGGATTCAAATCCCTTTGTGATGAAGGTTAGTGTACCATTTCCATTCCACATTGTTTTCTGTACTTGCATGCTACCTTTTAATCATTCATTGGCAATGACCTCAGGTCCCTTTCAACATTAGCACTTCCCAACCTGTAACCATATAAATTCATATTCTGCCTTTCTGTTTTATTTTATCATAATCAGCAACTTCAAGCTTATTCAAATTATACTCCTTCAGTCATATTCCAGCCCATTCACTTAGTCTTTCCAAGTGTCCTTGTAGCCTCCTTGCATCTTCCTCACACGCACTTTCTTACCTCATGTTATATCATCAACAAACTCGGAAAAATTACACTTTGACTTCACATTGAAAACATTTATAAAGATTGTGAACAGCTGATCCTTGTGATGCCCCACTGGTAACAGCCTGCTACCTGACAATGATCGTTTATCCTTAATCTCTCCTTCCAGTCTATTTCACTGATGCTCAATCCAAACTAGTATATTACCTTCAATTCTGCGCAGTCTAATTTTATTTTGTTACCACCATGACAGACTTTGCCAAAAGGCTTCTGAAAATCCAAATGCATTGCATCCACTCGTTCTCCTTTGGTTATACTATCAGTAACATCCTTGAATATGTTTGAGAAAATTTCCCTTTTAATAAATCCATGTGAACTCTCCCAATGTTACCATATATTTCTAAGTGTCCATCTGTCATATTCTTTATGACAGATTCCAACATCTTCCCTGCTACTGACGTCAAACGAACAGGTCTGTAGTTCTGCATTCTTCCTCTCCTCCCCTTACTAATTAAAAAGAGGTATTTAATTTGCGACTTTCCAGCCTGCCAGAACCTTTCTAGAATCTATAGAAGTGTGAAAGATAACCAGCAATGTTGTCACTATCTCTCCAGCCTCCTCCTCCTACACTTTGGGATTTGGACTGAGAGGAGTCAAATAAGGATTTTGATGAGTTAGCCTATCAAAGAAGAGTGAGTGTACGTAACCAAATAAATAATTAGATAAATAAATGATGACCATGAACCATTGTCAATTGTCTGACAAACCCATCTGGTTCATGAATGCCCTTCAGGGAAGAAAATCTGTCATCCTTACCTGGCCTGGCCTGGCCTGCATGTGACTCTAGGCTGATGGCAATGTGGTTAACTCTTAACTGCCCTCTGGTCAGTTCGGGATGGGCAATAAATGCTGGCCCAGCCAGGGACACCCGCATCCCCTTAGTGAATAAAAAATAAATTGCTATGTTGAAAAGCCAGCCATAAAATCTACACGTGTTGTCATGGAGTGCGCAGGAGTCCAGCACCAACTTGACACAGGGCTCAGTGTAGAAATTGAAGCCCATCCATTCCATTCCAATGTATCTCTTAAACAAATTGGTGCTTTACCCAAAATGTAGGCATATATCTTCATTCTTTGAAGAGCAGATACATCTTTAAAGTAAGTCAACTACCATGATAATATAATGCTCCTTTAAATCTTGCTAAAAAGTCTACAGAAATCATGTTATACCATTTTCTCATGCACTTTGCCACAGATTTATTGATTTCCTCAATACTATTGTAGCAGTTTTCTTGACAGATGGTTCACATCACTGAGCTGTATTTGCCTGTCATCCTCTGAACATATGGAAGGTTGTAGTCAGAATGCAAAATGTTTGAGCTGCCAGATTATTTCATTTTTATTGCTGCAATGTCTTCACTATGGGATGCAGCTTGGATCTCCTCTCATGAGTGATGGCAATGCTGCACTTTCTTACCTGTATATCCAAAGGATGGCTGAAGTTGGCATTGAAGCAGAACTAAGAAGAAAAAGGGCACCTAAAGAGCAATTTCGAGGAAAGGACTAACAATTTCAAAGCACCATTTGTAGCTGCTCTACCGAGTGAGGAAAAGCAGTTAAAAAAAAATTCATTTTCACCCATTATGCAGCACTGATGGTAACAAACATTCAGCATAGTACCTGGACATGCAATTGTACATGTCCTTTCTAATAGTGCCGGGTAATCTTCAACTTAAGTTAATACCCTGTTTTCTTCAAGGTTTCTTTTCCATTGGTCTTTTATAAGAAAAATTAACATTATTTCCCACTTTAATTTGCAAGTTTGTTTGATCACAGTTTTTTATGCACTTTGCATAGAGTGAGTATTACATATGTTCAGTTGTGGTGCAGTGATAAGGTCACTACCTTTAAGCCTGGAGGCCTGGGTTCAAATGGTGTGTCATAACATCTCTGCACAGGTTGATTAGAAAAATATTTACAATATGTTCAATTGGTTGGACAATATATTTAAACAGGTTGGAGCAGGTTTGAGGCCTAACAATTGCAATAGAGTCAAACAGATTAAGATTAGTGGGAAAGTAGAAAGAAAAAATTTACAAATGGATTGGATAGGTTAGATGAATGGGTCAAAGTTTATATAGTTTGGTTGGAAGAATAGAAAGCAACTTATTATCTAAATGGAGAGAAACTTCAGAGTGCTTCGGTGCAGTGGGATCTTGTGCATGAATTGCAGAAAAGTAGAATGCAGGTATAACAGGTAATAAGGAAGGGAAATAGAATTTTGCATTTATTGCTAAAGGAATGGAGAATAAATGTAGGGAAATATTGTAGCAATTGTACAAAGTATTAGTGAGACCATATCGAAAATGTTGCACATAGTTTTGATCCCGTTACTTGAGTAGGAACATGATTGTATTGGAGGTGGTTCCGAGGAGGTTCACTAGATTGATTCCAGAGATGGAGTTTGCCTTATGAAGAGAAATTGAGTAGTTTAGGCCTATGCTCCCTGGAGTTTAGAAGAATAAGAGGAGATCCAATTGAGGTATATAAGATGGTAAGGAGGATTGACAAAGCCTCCTCAAGTGGGGCCATCTCGAACAAGAAGTCTCAAGATAGGGGTAGCAGATTGAAAACAGAAATGAGGAGACGTAACATCTCTCAAAGGGCCATGAATCTGTGCAATTTGCTACCCTAGATTGTGGTGGACGATGGAACATTGAGTAAATTTAAGTAGGAGATAGACAGATTTTTAAGTAGTAATGGGTTGAAGGATTATGGACAGCAGGCAGGGAGGTGGAGCTGAGGCTGAGATGAGATCAGCCATGATTGTGTTAAATAGGAGAGAGGGCTCAAGGGGATGAACTGCCTACTCGTGCTCCTAGATATGTTCGTGATTCCAATTTTAAGGGGACCTGATGGCCTAGAGGCATTATCATTTGATTATTGATCCAGAGACCCAGGTAGTCTTCTGGGAACATGGGTTGGACTCCTGCAATGGCAAATGTTGGCATCTGAATTCAACAAAAATCAAGAATTACAACTCTAACGATGACTAAGAAACTAATGTTGATTGTCAGGAAAAACCCATCTGGTTCACAAATGTCCTGTAGGGAATGAAAATGCCATCCTTATCTGAACTGGCCTACATGTGACTCCAAACCCACAACAATGTGATTGACTTTTAACTCCCCTCTGGGCAATAAATACTGACCTGGCCAGTGACAGCCACATCCTGTGAAAGAATCAAAAGTGGATCATACAAAAGCCGTAGGATAATAATACGTACAAAATTGTATAAAACAAATAAATAATTTCCAAATAAATCTATGGAGAATCTGACCCTGAATGAGCTTTTAGTTTCTGGTAACAAGTTAATTTGATGGTAAATTTGTTTACCTGTGATCTGGTGTATTTTCCATTCCTGACAATAATCAGTTGAAATGAAGAGCCTTTATGCATTACAATATCCAAAACTAAAGAAAAGATAAACTGCGGTAACTATTTCCATGGGACATGCGCCAATGACTTTCAGTTACTGCCAATTTCATATATTTTATGTCCTTGTGTAAATGATATGTAATCAGTGCAACACATATCAAAACATATTATAATCTGATTCAAATATATACTACAAACACTTATATTTCTTCATGGAAGTGGGGTGTCATGAAATGAAATGGTCACCTTTCCGTGTTGAATCTAGACCTGGGTGAAACTGAGATTTCAAAATAATCCCCTACTTAGGGGCTCTAGAATGCTTTCTGATCTATGTCTGAGCACAGAATACATGCCAGTGAGAGTTTCCATTGAAAGAACAGAAAATCTTGTTAGTCTTTTTAATTATCTGACAAACACTTGACGTTATGGAATTAACTTCAAAATGTTTCATCAAGTTGCAAAAGTAGCACCATTTTGTAGCAACATTATAACATCTATGGTGCCCAATAATTATTAATAGAGACATTAAGTGTTCATATGAAATTCCCGAGTTCACTATGACAATAGTAAGTGCTAATCTGTTTTTTATTATTATCAGCACAGGAGCTGACTTCAGTGACATGGTGTTTTCTCTATTGGCTGTTCAAAAATACAATACTTGGGTATAGTCAATATGTAAATAATGTCAAAATTCCCATGCAGGCTGAAGACTTAGGAAACAAAGGAATGCCTCACAAAACTAAATGGAAAGAAAACCAATTAACAAGATTTCCCTTTGGAAAACTTTTACTGCAATGAACAAAATAGAAGTCAACATTAACAGGTGGACGCTATTCCAAGTAAAAAATGGTATCACTTCAAACAGTCAACCCAGCAAAGATACAGTTCATGTTGCTACAAGCGTTCACAAAATTTCTCACTCAAATGTGGGATCATGTACACTCTCATAATCTTCCAACTCAACCTCTGTTTTGTAGGATTTCTCACTTCTCATCCAATCATTTCAGCTCATAATTCACTTTCACCAGCAATTATATTCCATCCGAAGTTCCCGGACATGGTTACCGCAACAAAATGCTTGTCCACAAACTTTTTCTTAGATCGGATCACAACAATTCTTAGCCAATAAAGGAACATAATCCCATATTTTTGTCCACCACTTTATCTCAGTTAACTTACCACTTTTTTGGTTTAAGTGGATATTCACTGCAAGATCACTCTGTTCCTTTACACTTCTTATTATCAGCCTTATTCAAAATTTCAAATGGTGCACTGGATACTGAAATGATATCTCAATTCAAATTGGCAGTGAACAAAATCCACGTACGTACAAGGTCAGGATCCAACTTTTGGTGCCTTGGATCTTATTTTCTGGAGGTAAAATGTAAGTTTCCAACTCAAAGATTTCACAAGAACATTGACTAATGTGAAAATGTGAAGTCTATATGTTTGGCTTCAGGTTAGAAAAAATGTTTAATTTATGAAAAAACTTGTGATTTTAAAAGAATCTGGAACTTTCCCTTCAGCATTGTAATTACTGCTGCTTTTTCTCACTGCGGCAAAGTATATTTTGCCTTGACAGTGAACTTGGAATCCACTTGAAATGCCATTAAAAGCTGCTAATAGAATCTCAAATGTATTATTGATTTTTGTCATTCTGTACTCTCGTTGTTGAATGTGATCAGACATTTCCTTCACACAGTTTCAAGTTACAGCTCGTGACTGAGAGTTGTATTTAATTCAGGCAATCAAACTGCAATTCATTGATGTGAAATCCATTGACTGCATGGGTATCAGAAGAAGGAAAACACTAAGACCATTTCACTTATGGAATACTGCAACTTCTCCATTCAGCCATTTATGTTTGATGAAAAGACAGGAATCCAGCCCTCCAACTACAACATAAAACAGATCAAAATACCTTGAAGTGTGTACAGCTGTTAATGGTAGAGAAAAACAGCATTTAATAAACTTCAAAGTATATTTTTCACAAAGAGCTTTGGTGATGCACTACGTAGTTAGTACTTTAGACTGTTCAGTGCATTAGTATGAAATACCTTAATCTACTCTTTAAACACATGCATCAATCCATTTATTTTGTGTGGGTTGAAGCATGTCGGTGATTTTCAACTTTGCTACATGGGCAGTAACATGGTGGTACAAAGTGCTAGCCATTTGCAGAAAATTATTACAGGAGGTTGTGGAAGTTTGGTCCATTGATGTGGGCTCTAGAGGACAGGGATTGATTCCAGCAGATTACTGTGCATCTGAAATTAAATTCACCCAATACCTTCCATTTCATACTTTATAGAAAATCAAATATTTCCAGCCATGTAGTCCCAATTGTCCGGATACTTGTTATCTCAGGGTGGGAGCCAAGCAAGTGAAGTTAGCCTGGATTTCTTGTTCATAAAAAAGAACAAAATTTCGCTGCACAGAATCACATAGGATACACAGCACTGAAGAGGCCTTTCTGCCCAACTCAACCAATGCAACATTTATGCTACACTGCAGCCTCCCATTCTTCCTCATTTCGCTCTCACAGTGTAAACCTCAAGCGCTTTCTCCTTCATATGCCAGCGAAATTCCAGATTACGGACCGATGGCAACAATGCCACAGGTTAATGGCAGGTGCTTAAGGTCAGTGAATAAATCATCTTATCACACCACCTACTCCACCACAACACCAACCATTCATGCTGCTCAATGTAATCACCCTGTACACAGCCATCAATACTGCCTGGCACTTAGGACTTATGCCTAAAATCCGAATATTTTACCTCAGCCTCACACACCTACCAAAGCTACCATTCCCTAACTCACCTCACACTGCATTCAGCTATTAAGCTATGGCAGGCCTATCACTCTTATAAAATTCTACACAACCGCTGACTGTCAGATCTCTTGCAGAAAAAAGAGGGATATGATTGAAGGAACAAAAGGAAAACTCATGGGGAGACAAGCTTATGAAGCAAATGGCCCTCAACATCATGGGATCAGTTGTGATGGGATCCAAAGAACATTAATGATGATGGTACATTTCTACCTTAAGCGTTTGTCCTGCTATATGGCACGAACAGCAAGGCGCAGATGGCATGACCATGGACTGCCTGCTATCCCTCATATCAACCTTCTCCTTCTTGTTTTCAAACAGCCATAAACTCCTGCCTGTCTGAATGCAGGATAAAGAAGGAATGAAGAAGTCTTGTTAGTTGATCAGTCGCATGCAGACATCAATTTGGTTACTGACATTGTGCTTACTTGGAGGCTAGTTTGGAGTTGGGATCAGAGCATGGCGAGTTACCAGGCATGACTGAACTGCAACCAGGCTAAGACTAAAGTTTGCTCCTTGCAGCTCGCTGGAAATCGAGGTGGTGAACGGGTACTGCAGCAGAAGACTCAGATGAGAAGCTAGATTGGGCAACAGACTGGACAACACTGAATGGGCACACCCATTGAGATACAGAGTACACTGACTGACCTGTCAGACAATCTCCTGTCATCGATATGAAGCATGGAGGCATCCAGCTCAAATTGGCAAAGGACATCGTAGGAGCATTGCCTTTCCACAGCCTCTGCTCTATGTCTTCATTATGTTTCAGAAACCAAAAGCACAGCTAGACTGCCCCCATATTTGTTATAGTTTTTGTGTGCAAACTCACTTAGCCCCTTCTGATCCTTTGAAGGTATTCCAACAGTCTATGGCAAATCTGAGAATTCCCAAAGTAGCTCCAGACAGCTCACAAAGGAATTAAGTTCCAGAAAAAAAATCCCTACTGGCAATCAGGGTGCCTGGTCCTATGCATAACGCGACTGCAAGTCCCATTTTGCAACCTCCTGCTTCTTTCTCATTACTAAATAGCACAGCTGTCGTCTGCACAATCATTGCCCAAATTGTGAATCGTGATATTAGATCAGCCGGTTGGGTACTAACAAATCATTGCCTTCCATGGGATAACCCTGTGAGTGTGCATATGTTCTTACAATGCCATGCTAGCTAATGCAAGGAGTAGCAGGTGGTGCATCATTCACTGTGGGATGGAGGGAGATGAGTATAAGATCACCAGAAGGGGAACCACACAACTGAGTTTATCACGTTGTTACTTTCATGGTGCACATATCAACACTTCACATGGTCGATATTTCTGACCTTAAAACAAGATGTTGCTGTTGAGTTTCCATGTTGAGCTGAATAGATGATTCTGGTGCAAATTGCATTCAAAACTAAACCCCTTCTATGTTTTTGCTCAAACATATTTTGCATGTTGCTGAATGCAAAACTTGCGACAAATGAAGGCAATGGAGGCAGTATTTTGGAATGTATTTATAAGAAACTACCATGAATATTCTTTGATATATTCAAGTGTATGAAATGGATAAATTTTGATAAATACAGCCGAGAATTGCCTTGTCACAAAAATAAACATTTTAAATCAGTCACCACCTGCTAATAAGCTGAGTTTTAGATGATGGAAATGTTATTTCAGAATATTTTTTTCTATTCATTTGTGGGACATGGGCATCGTTGGCTGGGCCAGCATTTATTGCTCCATCCCTAGTTGCTCATGAGAAGGTGGTGGTGAGCTGCCTTCTTGAACCGCTGCAGTCCACCTGCAGCGGGTTGATCCACAATGTCATTAGGGACCTCCGTCATAAGCTCCCTGTTCTTGTTTTTATGTCTTGACTAATAAAGGCAAGTACGCCTTCTGCCTTCTCATCTTCTTCATATACACATGCATGTATATTCTAGTTAAATTTGTAGGTTTTCTAGTTTTGCAATCAATTTCTTAATACTTTGAAAACAAGATCATTCAAACCTCTTATGTTCCAATTCCTAAAAATGCAGTTTAATTTTTGGAGCTTCCTCAGAAGTGTGCAAACAATGGAAATTAGTCAAAACTTCCCAATCTGTTGGTTCAGCCAGTTTTATGGGAAGGGCTTGCTTCCAGCGCAATGATTTTTTTTTTAACTAACCTTAGACATAGCAGAAACTTGAGTTTTGCTCAACACAGCTTACAATCATTCTGAAGGTTACAGAATGATCAGGTGAAGTGTGCAAAATAAAGTAGCACTACTGATATACCTGGAGTAGTGTCATGACAAATGTGTGCAGATTAAAGGCTTTGTCCCACACGTCTCCTGTAAATGCCACAAGAGACATGACAAGTCCTGACAAATAAAAAAGGGTCATCGCAACATTCCCATGAACAGGGAACTTTCCTCATCTTTCCTTCAGCCCATAATATCCAGGTTATTCTATGTCTTTCTGAGTCAGTCAGTGTGTATGGAAGACATGAATTGTTCAGGGGGTTAGCATTTTAACTGGTAAAGTTATATGTTGATGACTCATAATTGTTTATTTGTAGCTAGAATCTGTTTATTTGTAATAAATACCTTGTTAGGTACAGAAACCTGGTCTGTGCTTTCTGTCAACCTGGATCTACAAACAAGAATATTGTGGAATTTTGCATGCTCTTATAATATCTTTAACTTTGTGACGACCCTTAGATCATTGGGGCTTGATTTCTAGTGACACTCATCACCTCACACTTTTTGAGTTTAAATTCCACCTGCCATTGCTCTCCCCATCTGACCAGCCCATCTTTGTCATCCTGCTATCTAAGGCTTTCCTCCTTGTTATTTATCACACCACTAATTTTGATATAATCTGCAAATTTACTGATCGACCCTCCTACATTTGTCTCTAGATCGTTACTGTATCCCATAAGCAATAAGGGACCCAGCACTGAACCCTATAGCATGCTACTGGGCACAAGCATCCAGTCACACACAAAAACTTCGACGATCATCATCTGCTTCCTGCCATTAAACCAATTTTGGATCCAATTTGTCAAATTGTCCTGCATCTCATGGTCTCTTATCTACTGACTACTCTGCTATGCAAGACCTTGTCAAAATCCATACTGAAGTCCATAAGACTCAATCAAACCCGTCAGACATGATCACCTCCTAACAAAAGTGTTCTGACAATCTTGGAGTAATCTTTACCTCTCAAAGTAGAGATTAATTCTGTTTGTCAGATGATGTTAGATTCAGTGGCCTATAGGTTCTTGGTTTATCTTTGCCACCCTTCTTGAATAATGGCACAACATTTGATGTCTTTCAGTCCAATGGCTCATTTCCTGTGTCCAGAGGGGATGTGGAAAATGATGTCAGGGCCCTGCAATCTCCTCTCTTGCCTCCCACTGCAACCTCGGCTACTTCTCATTTGGGTCTGAGAATGTGTTCCATCTTAAATCTTCAAAAACCATTAATCCCTTCTCCCTTCCCCAAACAAATTTTAATTTGTTCAATCTATCACAGTACCTTTCCCTGATTGCTATCCCTTCATCAGCTTTCTCTATAGTGAATACAGAACACTCCTTTAAAACCTCACTTATGTCTTTCGGCTCCACCTACAGTCTGCCACTTCAGTCCTTCATTCACCCAATCTTTTCTCTGGTTATCCTCTTGCTCATAATATACTCATAAAATGCCTTTGTATTTTCCTTTATTTTACCTACCAATGTTTTTTCATGCCCCCTACTTGCTTTCCCAACTTCTTTACAAAGTAACAATAGGACCATAAGATGTAGGAGCAGAATTAGGCTATTTGGTCCATAAAGTCTGCCATTTGACAATGGCTGATATATTTCTCAGCTCCATTCTTCTGCCTTCTCCTCGTAACCTTTGATCTCCTTGCTAATCAGGAACCTATCTACCTCGGTCTTAAATACACTTAACATTTTGGCCTCACATCCTTCTGTGGCATTGAGATCCACAGATTCACCACCTTCTACCTGAAGAAATTCCTCCTCACCTTAGTCATAAAGAGTCATCCCTTCACTGTGAAGCTGTGATCCTCAAGCCCCAGTCTCTCCTACTGGTGGAAATATGTTCTCCACTTCCGCTCTATCCAGGCCTCTGAGTATTTTGTAAGTTTCAATGAGATACCCCTAATTCTTCTAAGGTCCAAAGAGTACAGACCTAGATTCCTCAACTGCTTCTCATATGACAAGTCCTTTATCCCCGGGACCATTTTTGTAAACCTCCTCTGGAACTCATCCAATACCAGCATATCATACCTGAGATATGGGGCCCAAAACTACTCACAATATTCCAAATGCAGTCTGATAAGGGCCTTAAACAGCATCAGTAGCACATCTCTGCTCTTGCATTCTAGCCCTCTTGAAATGAATGCTAACATTGCCTTTGCCTTCCTAACTATTCTGGAATTTTTAGTTCCCCCTCTTCACCATAGCAGGAACATGTTGGCCCTGTACAGTCACTACTTCTATTTTAAAGTCTGCTGCTGCTTTCATGTAGATTTTCCTACATGTAGCTACTCCCGATCCACTTTGGCCAGATCCTATCTAGTTGTATTAAAATCAGTTTTCACCCCATTTCAAAACCTTTATTGCTGGTCAATTTTTGTCCTTTTCTAGCACTACCTTAAATCTTACTGAGTTAGCGTCATTACCATCAAAATGTTTTCACACTGACACTTCTACTACTTGGCTGGTTTTGTCCCCTAAAATTAAGTCCAACACAGCTCCTCCTCTTGTTGTCAGCTCTTCCTACTCCCCAAAATTGCACCGTAGCAGTCACCCAAGCCATCTTCCACTTCATCTGGAGATCTAAGATGGACTGAGTCTGCAGGGACGCCATGTACAAAACTCTGGATAAAGGGTGGGGTACAAATATACTGAACATCACCCTCATCCTCATGGCCACCTTTGTGTGTGGATGCATCAAGCTGTGCATAGACTCTCGGTACGCATACACCAAGTGTCACTATGTACTGAGGTTCTACCTGACCCGGTGTTGCAAAGGATGGGACTGGCCTCATTCCCATGCAACACTCCAAGTAGTCTTCATGGAGAAATTTGCAAAGAGAAACATTTTTGAACACAAGTCCAACAGGAAGTGGTCAGCACATAGCGTCCTCGAGTCCCTGCAGGAAAAAGAGAGGGTGGATCCTGTTGCATGGTTCCCTGAGCAGACTGTCAAAGTCATTTGACAGAATGCCTCATCACCAGATCTTTCCAACAAGCACCAAGATATCGCTTGGCTGGTGGTGAGGTCTCACGACCTGTGAGATCCTTCAGGTATATGTAGTCAGTCTACGTCACTGCGCGCTGCCCTCGAAGCAGCTGCAGGAGTGTAGAGACTGTCACACATCTCCTGCTGGAATGTGGCTTTTGCAAAGGTAGTCTGGAGAAAAATGCAGTGGTTTTTGTCAAGGTTCATCCCCGAGCAGCTCTGTGGTCCGTGATTCAGGACCGTGTCTTCTATGGCCTGTTCCTCGGGGCACATTCTGAGACAAACATCAACTGCACCTGGAGGACCATCAACTCGATGAAAGGTGCTCTTTGGTCTTCCTGGACTGAGTGTTGCAGACAAGCACATTCCAAGGTCTAGGACTACATGCTGAGGAACGCATTAAAGCATGGGGCAGCTGTCACCAAGGCTCAGTGGGAAAGACCACTGCCTGAGGTCTTCCTGCTGAAGTTAAATGGGGGTCAATTCAGTTATTGGACCCTCCTGGTGTCTCAAATGCCTAAAAATATAGTCTTTTAAAAGTAAGAGATGCTTTTGGGTTGTTCGCTGACTAGAATCAAGCCTCAATGTTGCAAGTTTTCTTCATGTGCTATTGTACAGAACTGAACTGTGTCTGTGACATGTATTAAGATATTTTTTATGAATGAAGTATATTTTTGAAATAAAATAAAACTTTCTATGTGCTGGATTAAAAAGCTGTCCTGGATATATTTCAAGAATTCTGTCCCCCATAAGCCTTTCACATTTTAGCTATTCCAGTTAAAATTGGAGAAGTTAAATTTCTTTCAATTACTTTTTACACTTCTTTGAAATTTGTCCATGTATCTGCCCTTCTATCTCTTCCTGGCTGTTTACAGGTCTGTAGTATGCTGTTGAGGTAAAGTTCGGCCTTTCTGTGGAACGGACCATTCGGTAGCCTAAAGAACAACTGGGAAAATTCATTTCATGAGCATGAGCAAGTCTAAACATCATTCAATTCCTTTGTTTGGGAGCCGAACAAATGAGAACTGTTAGGCAGCCTATTTACACTTAATTTAATTGCTTCTTATGCTTTAAAAAATCATTTCAGTTAAACAAATTATCAGGTAGAATTACCGTGCATGTAGCCTAAGGTTATATTTTCTATTGAATAACTTAGCAAAAATAAAGTTCAGCTTTGTTTTCTTTGGTGAGAATCATGTGAAAACCATTTGTGTCCAATAACCTTAACAAATGATTAATGAGCAGGCTTACTCTTTCATCCTCCTCGGCCTTTTGACAGGCTGTCTGAATGAGCTGGACATATCCAGCAGTAAAAAGTAGGTCAAAACAACTGTACACTAGCTGAAGAAAATGCATATATAGGAAAAGTATGCTTTAGGCTATATTGAACAAGGTTTTTTGCTGAAACCCTGTCTTACACATAATTTGAGCTATCCTTCATGTTGTAAAGTTCTTCATAAATAAGTGCTCACTAATAATGGCTGTCACTGTAAGATTTGTCAAATAAGTGATTCTTTTGAAAGAACTTGTGTGCCCATTCCAATATTAAACAATGTATTGATTGTACAAGAATGCTTGAAACATCAAGGATGTACAATACCTAAGTCTCTATCTATCCTTTTCTGAGTGTGTGTTTACTAAGATCACAGTATCGAGAAGTCTCATTTTTGTTACCTAGAGTCATGTACTGCAATAAATATAATCATTACATGTAGAAAAGGGCTCTCCCTACAGACCCTCCGAAGCCTCAACCCTGACCTCAGATCACCAACCACTGCATCAGTGAAGAGGGTAACATTACCCTCCTTCATAGGTTCTCTGAGTTAGTGTGTGTTACTATCAGCTTTATGCTGTGAGCCAATGCAAGGAATTGGCTTTAAACGTCCTTTCAGAAAGAACCTTAGAACCTGTGGATAGAGCCTGTTAATTAGAGCTAAATGCACTACCCAAACACTAGCTTTTTTTGGGAACATGATTGCTTGCGATGTAATACCTGGTCTGCATGACTTGAGTGGACATTCATCTGTTTATATTAAGTCAGTTAGACTTTTCTTTGAAACACTTTCAGGTACTCATACCAAATAGTCACTTTTCATTAGCAGGTTGCAATGGTATCAACGTTGTATCTTCAGAGTAAGACACACTATATGTTGTCAGATTGCCATCCTGAAAAAGGCCCCTTTATCTGGTCTCTCTGCCTTCTGCCAGTCAGCCAATCCTCTATCCATAGAGGCACTACAATCCTTCCAAATTAGCTCCAAATGGCTTACTGTCAATGTATGCCAAGGGCAGCAATGTAGGTTTTCTTGAGGGCAACTAACATCCTCTTCACTGCCCCATAGAAGAGAGTCCATGGCATCAAGGAAAGGGCCCAGACCAGCAGCAGGGTCCCATTTCTAACCAATAGAAGTAGAAGCCCTTGAAGTGGCAGGACAGCATGATGGCCGTGTCCATTTCTAATGTCATGGTTTAACTGGGAAAATAGTGTTGATAATCATGCTCCATTATTCCACAAGCCAACATAAAATGTACCAATGTATAAAATACCAATGAAACTGCCAAAATGACCCAGTTACCTGACTGTCCATTCTGGCCAAAGGCAAATCACACCATGTTTCATTAGTAACAGAAAGATAATTTTGTTTATTGTAACACATGCAACTTTAACAAGAGCAATGGAAATGAAAGGGGTTCTAAACTATGACTATGCAGCTTAAAATACATCCTTTCAATTACCCCAAATATACACACACTCATTCACAATTAAGACAAACAAATACTATGGATTAATTAAGGATATTGACAGGGTAAACAAGATTTCAAAGGTCAGAAGTTCATACAACAAGGGAATCTTATTTTTTTCTTACAATCCTTTTAAGCTGGGCAATGAGAACACACTGTTGTTTGTAGGATGATGATTATTCTTTGGGGAGGTAATGACCCAGTGACACTATTGCTAGACAATTCATCCAAAGACCTCGATAAATATTCTGGGACCCACGTTCAAATCCTGCCATAGTGAAGATGAGGGAAGGTGTCCTCGTGTATTACATTTGTGGATACACTGATCTGACACCAGCCAATCCTAAACAGTTCTATTTGGAAGGATTAGACCCTTTGAGCTTTCTTTTGTCTCACAGAAGCCAATTGCAAGAAGAGAGAGCTACCATCTCAGTGGGCATATACACCACAGCTGAGGACGGGAAAGAACAATCAGAAGATTCACTGTCACAAGATTCACCTGGACCCTCCACTAGACCAGATATTTTCATGGTGGTGAATACAGGTTCAAGCTAAGATTTGTGGTCATGACCTGCTGAGAGCACCAGATATACATTTGACCAGCTGAAGGAGTGTATGACAATCAAGGGCCACTCTTGGAAGAGTGGGGCAGGTCACACCCATGCCCACCCCAGGATGATAATGGATCTTTGGGGTTGTCAGTAGGGTGGCAGATGCTATTAGTCCAGTGCATGATGCATGAAGATCTGGTAGAGATTCCACACACTTTCCACATCTTTCTCAGATGGCAAATGTGTCCAGCCAGTAAATGGATGCTGCACTTGCCTTGTCATCTACACTTGTGGCCTCTTCCTTTGAGAGACTGTGACAGTTCTGGAGAGGCAGATCCTGTGGATCTGCCAGAGATAACATAGACCTATGGGCACTGGTATCAGGTGACCATAAAGACCAATGTGTCTTAGCTTGTCCTTCATGGTGTCACAAGGATCTGTGACAGCTTTTCAGTGTTGACACAATCTTTGCAAGACTGCCACTCGAACACTTGGAGGTGGTTCAACCAGTTTAGATCTATTCTGATGCATGCTCATGGTCTCCTTTGTGGCCTTCTGCCACTACACGATACCCCATGTGTTTGCTGTCATCTAGATTTCTTTGCCTTTTTATCCTTTCTACTTATTATGTCCTCCTTGCCTTGTGAGTAGATCATGCCCATCGAGGTGAATAATGTGAGTTAAACTCCAAAAATGTGTTTTGCCTAATGTGGTAATACTTATGTTATTACTATAATGTAAAAGACTGAGTAAAGGTATAATGGTTTTGAGGAATCACACAGATATTTATGATAGTTATTAAATATTATGTACAAACCTTCTGTAGGCCCAAAAGAGTCAAGTTAACATTAAGCTATTCAGTTAGACCTCAGCAATATATTCCCAGGGGTGTGTCATGCTTCAAATGATATGAGGTAAAAAGGAGTATGAGACTTTTTTACACATAAGTCACAATGTATGGTACAGTGATGATATCATGAGGAACATGTCTCTGAAGGCATACCGACTCACCGACCATGAAAGATGACACAACAGTGGGCGATAATAGGTACTGCAGATGCTGGAGAATCCGAGATAACAAGGTGTGGAGCTGGATGAACACAGCAGGCCAAACAGCATCATAGGAGCAGGAAAGCTTGACGTTTCGGGCCGAGACCCTTCATCAGAAATGGGGGAGGGGAAGAGGGTTCTGAAATAAATAGGGAGAGAGGGGGAGGCAGATAGAAGATGGATAGAGGAGAGGATAGGTGGAGAGGAGGCAGACAAGTCAAAGAGGCGGGGATGGAGCCAGTAAAGGTGAGTGTAGGTGGGGGAGTAGGGAGGAGGTAGGTCAGTCCAGGGAGGACGGACAGGTCAAGGGGGGGGCGGGATGAGATTAGTAGATAGGAGATGGGGGTGGGGCTTGAGGTAGGAGGAGGGGATAGGTGAAAGGAAGAACAGGTTAGAGAGGCAGGGACGAGCTGGACTGGTTTTGGCATGCGGGTGGGGGAGGGGAGATTTTGAAGCTTGTGAAATCCACATTGATACCATTGGGCTGCAGAGTTCCCAGGCTGAATATGATTTGCTGTTCCTGCAGCCTTCGGGTGGCATCATTGTGGCATTGCAGGAGGCCCAGGATGGACATGTCGTCTGAGGAATGGAAGGGGGAGTTGAAATGGTTGGCAACTGGGAGGTGCAGTTGTTTGTTGCGAACTGAGCGCAGGTGTTCTGCAAAGCGGTCCCCAAGCCTCCACTTGGCTTCCCTGATGTGGAGGAGACCACAACGGGTACAGCGGATGCAGTATACCACATTGGCAGATGTGCAGGTGAATATCTGCTTGATGCGGAAAGTCTTCTTGGGGCCTGGGATTGGGGTGAGGGAGGAGGTGTGGGGCAGGTGTAACTCTTCCTGCGGTTGCAGGGAAAAGTGCCGGGTGTGGTGGGGCTGGAGGGGAGTGTGGAGTGGACAAGGGAGTCACGGAGGGAGTGGTCCCTCCGGAAAGCAGACAAGGGTAGGGAGGGAAAAATGTCTTTGGTTGGTGGTTGGCATAGGGTGTCCCAAAATCCACAAACCTGAATGCCCTGGTCGACCCATTGTCTCCGTCTGCTCCTGCTCCACCAAACTCATCTCCACCTACCTAGACTCCATTTTCACCCCCTTGGTCCAGGAAATCCCTACCTACATCCGTGACACCACCCACGCCCTCCACCTCCTCCAGAACTTCCAATTCCCCGGTTCCCAACACCTCATTTTTACTATGGACGTCCGGTCCCTATACACCTGTATTCCCCATGCAGATGGCCTAAAGGCCCTCCGCTTCTTCCTGTCCCGCAGAACTGACCAATTCCCCTCCACTGACACCCTCATCCGCTTAGCCGAACTCGTTCTCACCCTCAACAACTTCTCTTTCAATTCCTCCCACTTCCTACAGACAAAGGGGGTGGCCATGGGTACCCGCATGGGCCCAAGCTATGCCTGCCTCTTTGTAGGTTACGTGGAACAATCCCTCTTCCGTTCCTACACTGGCCCGAAACCCCACCTCTTCCTCCGTTACATTGATAACTGTATCAGCGCCGCCTCGTGCTCCCACGAGGAGCTCGAACAGTTCATCCACTTCACCAACACCTTCCACCCCAACCTGAAGTTCACCTGGACCATCTCCAACACTTCTCTCTCCTTCCTGGACCTCTCTGTCTCCATCTCGGATAACCACCTAGAAACCAATGTCCATTTCAAGCCCACTGACTCCCACAGCTAGCTGGAATACACCTCCTCCCACCCACCTTCCTGTAAAAATGCCATCCCCTGTTCCCAATTCCTTCGCCTCCACCGCATCTACTCCCACGATGAGGCATTCCACTCCCGTACATCTCAGATGTCCTCATTCTTCAAGGACCGCAACCTCCCCCCCGCAGTGGTTGAGAACGCCCTCGACCGTGTCTCCCGCATTTCCCGCAACTCATCCCTCACACCCCGTCCCCGCAATAACAACCAAAAAAGAATCCCCCTCATCCTCACTTACCACCCCACCAACCTTCGGATCCAACGCATCATCCTCCGACACTTCCGCCATCTGCAATCCGACCCCACCACCAAAGACATTTTTCCCTCCCCACCCTTGTCTGTTTTCCGGAGGGACCACTCCCTCCGTGACTCCCTTGTCCACTCCACACTCCCCTCCAGCCCCACCACACCTGGCACTTTTCCCTGCAACCGCAGGAAGAGTTACACCTGCCCCCACACCTCCTTCCTCACCCCAATCCCAGGCCCCAAGAAGACTTTCCGCATCAAGCAGATGTTCACCCGCACATCTGCCAATGTGGTATACTGCATCCGCTGTACCCGTTGTGGTCTCCTCTACATCGGGGAAACCAAGTGGAGGCTTGGGGACCGCTTTGCAGAACACCTGCGCTCAGTTCGCAACAAACAACTGCACCTCCCAGTTGCCAACCATTTCAACTCCCCCTCCCATTCCTCAGACGACATGTCCATCCTGGGCCTCCTGCAATGCCACAATGATGCCACCTGAAGGCTGCAGGAACAGCAAATCATATTCAGCCTGGGAACTCTGCAGCCCAATGGTATCAACGTGGATTTCACAAGCTTCAAAATCTCCCCTCCCCCACCCGCATCCCAAAACCAATCCAGCTCATCCCCGCCTCCTACCTCAAGCCCCACCCCCATCTCCTATCTACTAATCTCATCCCGCCCCCTTGACCTGTCCGTCCTCCCTGGACTGACCTATCTCCTCCCTACCCCTGCAACTACACTCACCTTTACTGGCTCCATCCCCGCCTCTTTGACTTGTCTGCCTCCTCTCCACCTATCCTCTCCTTGAGTTGAAGGACCACTCTGTCAAAAGCTTCCACCACACACCTCAGTCCCTATCAATGCATACATGTTCCATCAGCTAAATGGCTCCAAGGTGGCTTAAACCCAAATCCCTGGGACCTGAATTCTCATCCTTGATGCAAAATGTTTTGGCTGTGCTTCCCCAGCCTTCCTGTAAATGTACACTATGCAACCACATGGCTGCTGAATGCATCACTGATCTGAGTTGGTACCTGTTATACTTGCCAGTGCTTTGATGTCCATTGGCCCTTCTGCATTTCCTGCAAAGCTTGAAAGTGCCTGAAAAATATAGTTCAATTACCGACGAATCACTTTATCCATATCAAATTGTTCACATTTAACTCACTGTTGCTCCTAGAAAGTTTCGGTGTAATGCTATAGAAGGCCAAGGAAATGCTATCCCTTATGACCTTTGCCCTCCTTTCCAACCTCCAAGATGATTGTCAAAGGGACTTATAAAATTCTAGCCAAGGTAGTAAAACATATTGTTGCATGAGATAAATTTGAAATGCAAATATTATAATGTTTTCCTCTTGCAACTGTCCACGTAGACTGAACTAATTTGGTTTGTTATCTACATCACACCATAAATAATTTTATCATTTCTGTATTTCAGAGACGAAGTACAATATCAACATTGCCCAAACAGGGTATCAGCAGTCATGCATGCCCAGGTACTGGATCATTGGCAGGGCGTCACTAGAGCTGTTTACACTCATCCTGAGGGGATGGTCCTCTGTCTCCCTTTATAAAATCTTTCACAAAATTCTTTGAAATTTCTGACAACTGTGAATGCCAACAGACCTTTGAAGGGAATATCGAGCATGTGCTAGGGAAGTGATGAATTATGGCAGCACAGGTAAAATAAGTGAAAGGGAAAATTGATTTCAAATGCTCTGTTTTGGTACTGTTTCCTCTTGCAGCACAACATTTCTGTTCAAACTTGACATATGTAGCAATTGAAAGCCCTCTGTAGTGCAGGGTGACTAGAGTAAGGCATTAGTGTGAAATGAAAGACTATGTCAAATGATGGCACCATTTGTCTCCAGAGACAGTGGTTTAACAATTAAAACTCACTTGAATCGAATAGGTCTGACTGGAACAGTTTTACTGTATGAGAGACAAGAATCTCCGGGGGAAAGATATTTTAACCTTATATATAACTTTGCAAGGGGCTCTGCTTGTATCACACAATATACATGTGGATCGGACAGCATGATTGGTTTTAAGTTTTGCAGACTGCACTGAAGGCTTAAAATAACTTTGTTGAATTGACTGGATAAAGCAACCTGTCTGTTTGCAAAAATAATGGATTTACCGCAGGAAATCCTGCTTTCTTTTAGCACTTTTGGAATAATACATACAGAGATGGGGTTAGCTGCCTTTTGTCATGTAATTTTGCCTTATTTACAGTCAGAATCCAGTCACCAAGGCAACAGCCTGAGAAGATCAAGGCTGCTTTTAATTTTGTTCTTTCCTTCTCTATTGTGGTAGCTCGTCTTGTCGAGCTTGTGGTTCAATGTAGCTTAAAATATATGGAGTTTCCTGTGCCTAGCTGCTGAGTTTATGAGAGATAAAAGGTACTGCAGATGCTGGAGAATCCGAGATAACAAGCATGGGGCTGGATGAACACAGCAGGTCAAGCAGCATCAGAGGAGCAGGAAAGCTTGACGTTTCGGGCCTAAACCCTTCATCAGAAATGGGGGAGGGGAAGAGGGTTCTGAAATAAATAGGGAGAGAGGGGGAGGCGGATAGAGGATTGATAGAGGAGAGGATAGGTGGAGAGGAGGCAGACAAGTCGAAGAGGCGGGGATGGAGCCAGTAAAGGTAAGTGTAGGTAGGGGGGTAAGGAGGAGATAGGTCAGTCCAGGGAGGACGGACAGGTCAAGGGGGCGGGATGATGTTAATAGATAGGAGATGGGGGTGTGGCTTGAGGTGGGAGGAGGGGATAGGTGAGAGGAAAAACAGGTTAGGGAGGTGGAGATGAGCTGGGCTGGTTTTGGGATGCGGTTGGGGGAGAGGAGATTTTGAAGCTTGTGAAATCCACATTGATGCCATTGGGCTGCAGGGTTCCCAGGCTGAATATGATTTGCTGTTCCTGCAGTCTTCGGGTGGCATCACTGTGGCATTGCACATCCTGGGCCTCCTGCAATGCCACAGTGATGCCACCCGAAGGCT